>CM033277.1:22314242-22414242 GCA_019343175.1 Oedothorax gibbosus
TTGGCCGGTGAGGCACAAGCGATAAAGTCAACGAAAATGTACAACCGCACAACTGCCATTAAAGGAAACAGTTCCAATGGTAATCTTTAAATGTATAATATTGTGGTCTTTTGATTGTGTATGTTGTGTATTGTAACCAAAAAATTCCGTTTGTCGATATTAGTTTCCAAGGCCGGGATAGCCTGGTCGGTAAGGTCTTGGACTGGCATCTCTAAGGTTGCGAGTTCGAATCCCGCTGCCTTCCGAAGACCCCCGTGTACGCTAATGGTGACTGGTGCACGTTAAGTCCGTCGTGGTCACAAAGTCCTCCAAATTCCCATACCAAATCAATACCTTTGGGGGTGACAAGCCAATTCTGGGGATCCTCTAGTTGAACTCTGTCTCTAAAAATTAGATGGATCCACTTACGTGTGTGTGTGTTGTGTCTGTCTTACTTGACGAAGGTTTATAAGCGGGTCTCTGACCAAGCACACAAACCTGAATATATATGTCTACCAACCAACCATATTAGTTCCTGGGAATGGAATTTAGATTTTATCAGAATTTATACGAAATTGTTTTATTGACTGTTAGAAAACAGTTATACATCTGCTTTAAGTACTAAGTAGCTAATAAGAAACCATCCAAATTTTAATTTTAATTTTTAATTATTTATAATGATGACGTGTACAAATTATTATTTTTTATGTTTAAAAGAAGTAATTAACAGTATGAAACACATTTATTTGAATTAAATTCTCTTTGTAGAAAATTCGGAGGCTGAAATTTCAAAATATGATAGTTAAAAGTTATTAGTTCTATAAATATATTATGGTCTTCAAACATCTACAAGGCAATTAAGCTCATGTCCTTTTTAATTCAATGTTTATTTTAAATAAGCTATTTGCTATTAATTTCGTTTATAAATATTATGTCTTCTTTTGGTGATAATTAGTTCGGATAAAACTAAAACCAAAAATTGGAGAATTTTAAGCAGTTTGTGAACTAAAGCATGCTGATAAAAATGATAATTTGCTCACTGTTACAATCGAAGAATTAACTATAAAACCGTTGTTTAGTAATTAGCTTTGGTTGAGAAAATACCTCTTTAATTACGGTCAGTAAACTTTCAAACCAGTTCAAAGTAAATCTTCAATTAATTGTGTAAAGTGCTATGTTTTTAATTTTATTTTTAATTCAGAGCTTAACTTCAGCATTTTAGAAAAATTTAATTTAGAAAAGTCGCCAATGAAAAAACAATACAAAATGCAAGAGACTTTGTATGCTAATTTTTCGCTCTGGTAAAACTTTCTAAATGTAAGCTAATTGAGTATCTAAACCAATTATATACATTAAATTCTTTAGTGTTATAAAAAGAGACGAAATGTTTTTAAGTGTTAAATGAAAAGATATGTGTTCAATTAAGGTAACTAAACAGTTATTATTAATCTGAATATGTGCCTGAACAAATTTGTAAAATGTAACAACTTTTAAAAAATATTTATTTTCATGAGCTATTTTAGTAAAGCATAAAAACAGAAAAGCATATTTTACAAATTGTAATTCTTTACTTTACTTTTAGGCTGTGATTAATTGTTTTTTATATTTTTCAGTTAAAGTTTAGAAGCAAAGCGTTATGTATCCAATGTCGACTATGCGATACATAATCAGAGAATTGGGAGGAAAGTCAGAAGGTAACGGGTAAAAATCCCGGCACATGGTAGTTGATATGAATGTTGTGTGTTTGTCTGCTTGAATGCACTGAAACATACTTGCTTGGAGCGAGTGGAATCAAAAGTTCTGTCACCGCGTAGCTCAAGATGGATGCGGCCCGGAGGTTGAGTTAAGTGCCCGTTCATGTGTCAATCTCGTCACTTGACTATAGTTCTAAGTTATGTGGTTTAAATAGCTGTGCTTAAGCCCACATGAAATATAGAAGTAGACAACCAGAAAACGTGTAACCCTAATACCTACCTATGTTTTATATTAATTTTTAGGGAATATACCGTTTTATTTTTAAAGCAATTCCTATTAAAAACTTTTATTAAATATATGAAGTATATTTATTCGATGATATTTTTTACTACTTCAAATAAATTATAAATGTAAAAAACATATATTTAATTAATAAAATATTTATTATGTGTGAGTTTCTACATTTTTAATTAAAAATTAAGCTTATACAACTGAAGGGTCAAGTTCCTAAACACACATTCTCCAAAGTATAAATAAGATTATATAATCCTGTCCGTTCTTTTCAGACTTTTGACAATCGTAAATTCAATTGGACGAAGACTCCAATGAACGGGCCGGGCGATATCTTAATTTTACTTTGAAGAGAGCAAGTTTTGAAACTAGACCCTTCAACTTATGTTTTCTGTAATTAATTATCATAAATAGTTCATACAAACATTTACAATTAGTGAAACTTTTAACCCACTAAACATTCTTATCAGTGATGAAAAATTATTGACATTTCCTTTCAATACTTAAGTTCAGCCGACGATACAATATAAATAACAAGTTTCAGCGTTTCAATCCAAACTTTCTTTTGATAAATGACTTATAGTGAATCAATGATTAATTAGCACTTCAAACGGGATTCTTCTGCAAAACTACCAGCTACTTATGAAAGCACTGAAAGAAGTAATGCAAGAGAATTAAACACTGTCTTTTTTCCAACTTCCTCTACTTGAAAAATCTTTTAAGTCGATTGAAGTTGGATCTAAAAGAAGTTCCGTGCTATTCATTCCACATCTTCGATTCCATCCAGTCGCTTCTTAAGAGCACTTCCCCAATAATTCATTCCATTCGAACTGTTATTAAGTTCTCGGGTTGGAATAAATGACGACCGTTTAAACGTCATTCGAAAGCGAAGATTGAGAATTCGAATGTTCGCTTCTAATTCAGAAGTTCAGGTTTGCTTTTTTATTCTGAGTAGGCATTTTAACTAGTTTGAACTATTATAACTGTCTTTTTTAGCTATGCTTTTAAAATTAGTTAGGCATGTTTGCTTTAAGTTTTATGAATTTTATTAAGTATAAGAGCATTTATAATACGAATACGTTTATCATCGAATTCGAATCAATATTCGCTTTTGATTTAGAAGTTAGGGATTGCTTTATGTTCAGAGTAGGCATTTTGATTAGATCGAATTATTATAACTGTCTTTTTTGGAGCAATGCTTTTGAAATTAGTTAGGCATGTTTGTTTCTAGATTAATATATTTTATTAAGCATGCGCTTATCATCTGTTTACTTGTTGTCTTTATATAATTCAATAAATCTTTTTATTAATGAAGGAATTAATAAATAAATCAAAGGAATGTTTAAAAATTATTTTTAGAAATAACAAATAGAATCAATTGTTATTCAAATCCGACTCTATGATATCAAACTCTTTAATAATTTTACTAATTTTACTTTTACTTTATTAAGAGCCAGTACTTTTTACACACAGTAAAAAAATTAAAAATTACGTGTAACCTTTTTTGGTGTAATGTTACACTGATTCTTCAGTAAGGTTCAAATTATGCGAGGAACTGTCAAAACACTTTTTAACTCCAGTTTTACTTTCCACTACCATTCTACAGACTCCAAGCGCGCGTATGCATCATCATAAATATAGTAAAAGTAAGTTTTTTTTAAAAAAATTGTGGATTATATAATGGCGGCATTGAGTAGTCTGTAAACCGGTATTCTATAATAATCGAAAGATTGCAAGGTCTCGCTTTGCCTTACAAGAAACTTTTCGCAATTTGGTAATTTTTGGCTTTTTCACCATTAACTACTAGTAACTAACTAAGACAAACATTGACATGGGTATAAAACTAAAAAATAACCATAAAATTTCGCTAAAGAATTTACACAGGTATGTGCAATTTCATACTGTAGTATAAACAGTTAAATTCCACCGTAAATGTGGAGGCTGCTTGGCTGTCATTCGTCTTTAACTCATTCTTACGGTAAACCAATGATTTTCATTAATAATCTTGAAAAATACTTTAAATTAAGTTGAATTTCATGTGGTTATTATAAATATATCATCGTTATAATTATAACTATGAAAAAATTTAGAAAAAATATAGTTAAAATTGAGTCATAGTAAAAAACAACACATTTTTCAAAAAATATAGCAAGTATTTCTTAATGATAAAAATATATTTAGTTATATAAATATTAGCTTTGAAATCACTATATAGAACGATTAGATTATCTGCAAGTATTACATTTTCATCTAACTATCGAAATGTAATTTGTGAGATTTAAACGTATTACATTTAGAGTTTTGATTAAAAATACAATTTTGCAATAAAATGTTCAATAAGAATTTTATTTAAAAATAATTTAAATTAGTTTTAAAAAAATGTTTAGTTAATAGATTTTACAACTGCATTAGTTTACTTTTATAAAAACATGAATTTCCAAAAAAAAAGATCTTTTTTAAATGAAAACACATTTAAGTGAATACTGTGAAAATTATAAGATGCGTTAAACTTCTTACCTGTTGCGAAAAGAAAGATACTTCCAAAGAAGATATTCCACGGAAGATTCATTTTCCAGAGAGAAAAAAAACTTCTTCCAACCAATATTTGTCTCTTGCCCAAACGCGGCTCAGGCTAGAGCTCACGGACAAACACACAATTCCTCTTAGAATACATAGTCCTCAGAAAAAAACGCCAGCCAAGAATCAAAAAAGATTAGCTAGGTAATAAAGAGAAACCTTTCTTCTTTCTGTGACGCTATCTTCACTAGTTCCTTCACAAAAAAAAAATCTTCTTGCTGAAATTGGTCAAACAGATGAGTCCAGAACTACACTTGGGGGCTTCGAAATGATAGGAATCGTGGATATAGGTACTAACTGATAAGGAATCAACTTTTCTGACATAAATATCGATACTTGGAAGTTATACTTTCCGGTACGAAGGTCAGAATTCTTCAGATAGTCTTAAAACCCAGTTCTTCAACGTCAATCTGATGCGTTATTTGTTATATGTTGTCGAAGAAAATATTATAGTTATTCAGCACGTTTCGGAAAATAGAGTTTCTTCGACAAAAGCTTCCAGTTCATTTTCAATGAGGAGAACCATTTTTCAACTTGACAGGTTATGGGTCGAAGTAAAACTATTTTTCTACTGGGGAGCAATTGTTCCGGAGCAAAGATCACTCATCAATATTTTCTTCAAACTGTAGGAGAAATAAAATAACTATGAAACTCAACATATTATTTTATATTCTTATGATATATTGAGTGCATTTTTCATTAAAATAAAACTATTTTGAAATTTTACAAAATAAATACACTCTACTTAATTTAATTCTTTATATTATTTCAAATATAAATGATAGAAAATAGGATTTTTAAACTACCTTATACAAGTAAGCTTTGAAAAGTGTAATGTAATTTTTCTTGAAGTTTAATTGAAGTTTTCTGAATATATGAAGTTAAGCAAAAGTTCAATTAAAAGACCGTTAAATCATGTGGATATTTTTATGAATGATGTAAAATTGTTTGTAAAAAATACTTAATCTAAAGGTACTTGTTATTCCTTGTCTAAACTTATGCGATAAAAAATCATAATAACTAAAAAATAATAAATAATCTAGATACTAAGTAAACGCAAAAATAAGTTTTCTCACTGAAACTTCTTATAAAGCATGTGATTGAAAGACCTGAAAATTATATTAGATAAAAAATAATCTAGATACAAAAAAAATCAAGACAAAAATTGTTGATATTTAAAAAAAATAATTAACTTTAATAATAGTAATGTACTACAGTACACTTTGTTTTATATTTACCTTTAAAACTCACAAAACAACTTCAACTACAAAACAACAATCAGCCCGGGACTCTTACAAGTAGCATAATCCAATCACGTGCTTTTCTTCAACCACAACAAAACTCCCATTACATATTCACAACCAATCACCTCCAACAATTCCATTCACTAAATCCCAATATACACTTTTAGAGAAACCAGGTAAGAAAACAAACTTTCAGGTGATGATGACAATCCAGGTGCTATCCCACATGTTTTCTGCTAGTTTCTCACATAGGACCGGCCCACGCAACAGACAATCGTAGACTGGGAGAAGTTCGGAGTCTTCGCTGGTGGTTCAATAATAAAGTGGAAGAGGGGAGCGCTAGTTGAAGCATGCGCTCTGGTATCGGTTAAGCGGCTGTCCTAGAGCGGGAATGGGAAATGAGTGTTATTTGGTAAGGTTTGTTGTTTAATTTCTATGTTATTGATAATTAGTTACAGTGGATTAATTTCGTACTATAGTACCACGGGATATTTTGCCCTTCTAATACTGTACCACGTCAAATGACGAGGGCGACATTTGAGTTGCCATCAGTCGAAACATTATAGTGACGTCATTATATCACGTCAGTGAAGTGAGACCCATTCACCGGAAGAATTTTTCATGTTTTAAATGATCCGTCTATGGGATGTTTGTATGCATCCGAAATATTCATTTGTATTAAATCTCAAAAAAATAATAATATTGAAATGTTACTAGCCCTCTGAAGGATACAGACGTATAAACCCGTCACCTGAATGTCAGGTTTTCCAGCAACACACATAATTTTTAAATATTTATAAATTAAAAAATTTATTAAATTTTAAAAATTAAGCATGAGACATAAAAATTAAGGCAAATATGAATAAAAATGGAATTTGCATTTTATTTCAATGTAGATAAAAAAAAGTTTAGTTATTTAAATTTTAAATAAACTTCTAATTTAAATTTTTAATGAAATTTAGAGTGTAGCCTAATCTTATTTTTTGCTTCAAAATGACGTATCCCACTTGTCTGTGGGACTTGTGGTTCTTTCTGTGAAAGTGGGTGACAGACAGACGGACGGATTGAACGATTATAATACCTTCCACTTTTTACGTTATAAACGTAGTGTGGAAGCTAAAATTAGTACATTTTCCCCGACAAAACACAGTATACACAGTTGAAGAACCATAGTATACACATTTTAAGGTTACCATATTAAAAATCTTCTGTTTGGCAACGGCTGTAAATTTGTGACCACTCTGCCGCTTGTGGTCCGCGAAATGAAAAAGTACCCAGAAAAGAGCCATCTCAAAAAATTACGTATGGCAATTTTATTTATTTGAAGATTTACTGCCTCTTTTTTGATTTCGTCTGAATCGTTCAGTTTAGTTTGAATTATCATCGCACTAGAACTACATGAGGGCTATTGGTGACGGGCGTCGTATTTTAGAACCACAGTCAAGTGACGAGCCGACACCTGAGTTGGCACCCAACGCAACCGTTAAGGGCGACATCGTACGCAGCGTTGGGAATTTGGAGCGTATTTTAACGTGCACTCCCTCTGCACGGGGTATTATTCGTCGGACATTTTTGGCTGCACGGGCCGTTTATAGGACGGCAGTTGTTTTGGCGATGCCCGGACCCGAACCTGGGACCTTTCGCATGCTAGGCGAGCGCCTAACCGACTGGGCTCCCCCCCCCCCCATCTGAATCGTAATAGACAAAAAAAAATACCACCAGTAAATAGTGCCGTGTTTATAAAAGACTGGTGTAAGTTTAATCTGCCGTGGTTTTAAGTCCTGACGCTGCATATAATGTAGTGATAATACTACGTTGAGGGCCAACTCAGATGCGTCGGCCTTGTCACCATACCGCGGTACAAAAGGACCATGTCCATCGCCAATATACCTTCATGTAGCTCTAATGAGACTCTAATTCATCTAAAACAAAAAATATAAAAAAAAATCAAGCATGACTGTACTTTTAATGATATGATTAAGTCACTGATTGAAAAAGAGAGTAGTAATATAAATGTAAAAGATAGAACACGTTGCTTAAATGCCATTCACGTCACTATTTTAGTATATAATCTTTTGTGAAGAAAAAGTGGCAATGGTGGTCGAATGTCAGCTCAGTTTGAAATAAAATGGAAAATAGTTCAAAGAAACCGAGTAAGTTAATTTTTTAATAGTAAATATTGAAATTTATAAGTTTTATCTCTGCCGCAAGGTCAATTCTAGTAATATTTGATTTATTGCTAAGATTGTCTTTCGCGTTCAACAAACGCTTTGTAAAAGTGCGGTAATAGAACTTGCTGGCGCTCGTTTTCAAGAGTAAGCTAGGTTGATTGGTAATTGACTTTTTGAAGGCATTAACAATGCCTCTCACAAATAACAGGTGAAAATTTCTCGGACATTCCCTTCCCTCCCATCCCCCAGATTGCCTTCCGAATCGCAGAATTCTCGTATTAAGGTGAGATTTCCATTCCAGATCCTCATCTTGTCAAACTAAATATTCGTTGAATAAATAGATCCTCGGGGGAATATAACTCCGGGAATCGGGTTGGCGGTATTACTCCGGATGGCTCATTTGGGGCCAGATTCCCGAGTTCAGGGGCGCAACGAAATGATAAATTACACCGTTGGGATCGCGGAAAGTCTTTGCCGCTGTATTATTCGCGATAAGAGTACGACCGGTTCGTGGGATAACTGTGTGTTTTGTGTTGGAAATAAATATGAACTAACTACAAGTGGCTTTAATGTCTTCATCTTTGTGTTTGCTTTGTAAGTATGTCAGTTAGTTAGTTTTTAGAAATTTTGTTTTGACACAGAAGCTTTTTTTTAATATATCGGGGAAATGTGTGGCTTGAAAACAAGTTAAGGCGAAGTGGTTGGGCTACGTTTAATTGTTAGAAGGTAGAATGTTCAACGTAGAACATTTTTCTGCATTAAACATACTAGTAATATAAAATTCGAAAAAAATCATGCTTGAAATGCTAAAATTACGAAAATGAAATAAAATATACAAGATTCTACAAACACAACGCAGGATCTTCAAAGATATCCGGTTTATGCACTTATTTTAATTTAGTCATATTTTTTATTCATTGAATCGGGAAAAATAACTTCTAAGTTCTTATAAGTTTCCAGCATAATTTTTTAGAAGTATCCAATGTTATACAAAAACGTATTAAGTGACAATTTCAATTGAAGAATAATTTTTAAGTAAATATATATATTTCAAAGGTAATATTTAATTGCGGATAACAAGGTTTTTATGGTTCCTATTCCTTCACACAGCCACGCTGTCACCTCTTTAACTTAGTTCATGACTCCTGTCCATCATCATTCCAAAGTCAAGTTACTTCTTTATGGGCTCTTTCCGATAACGGAGTAAGGACGTTTCCCGTTGATACTTGTCATTTAGGTTTAGATTTCAAGTTTTAGCCCTATCTGTCTCATTTTATAGAAGTTTTGATGCCCCATCATACGTGAAAAAAAAGCAATGCATTGTCAAAAATACAAAAAGTTTATAAATTGTCTGAAAAGTGTCGTTTTCATGGTCTTTTTTATTAACAAAGTACAATCATTGTATATTTTAGTCAAACAATTGTGTTTCATAGTTTAAAAAATATGTAAATTGTAAGATCTTGATACATATTGAATACATTTCTATACTTTGCAGTTATCATATCGGAAAAAAAATATCTCTCCAGCTATCTAACTTTTCAACATACATTGTGATATGTTGTAGAGGTTTTATTTATGAATTAATTATGTGTTAAAGCAATTAACTATTAATTAAACCACTTTTTTCGTATCTACCTAAAACATTTATAACAATTGTTATGCAAACATTATTTTAGATCAATCTTGTGCTAAGCAATATCTATCAGTTTTTAAACTTAAACAATAAGTCAAAACATCATCCCGTTGACAGAATAAATCATGTTGACTTATAGGTACCCTTATAAAGAGAAGTGATATTCCTATGGCTTGTCAAGGCGTGTGTTAAAATATTAATTAATGTCCTCTCCCAAAATATTGCGTAGGAAAGTTTGAACTACTTGAATGAATTATGTTGCCAAACTTTAGAAAGACCCAGGAAGGAAGCAATTCGAATTCATTTAAATTGATTAATTGACCTGAAATGCTGATAGCTTGATCTCGCTCCGTTCTCATATAAGCTTGTTCTGCTCTCAATAGTTGAGTTCGTTTCCTGGCTTCATAAATTAATTTTGATTATGCATTAAATATGTCATCTATTTATTAAGCGGTGTGTGTTAATTAAAGTTTCGTCTCTGAGGCTTTTAAGGTGTTTTTTCGTGAAATATATATGGTAAGTTTGAATTTCATGCAAGTTGTAATATGCTTTGAAAATCCCTATACTTTTGAACCCTCTGGGGTATACAAGCTTATAAACCCGTCACTTGACTGTCAGGTTTTCAGGCAACACACACATTTTTTTTTAAAAATCGATTTTATAATATTACAACTTTTTTCTTTTTAAAAAAATTATATATGGAATAGATGTTAATGAACATTTGCTACAGAAATAATTTAAAGAAATTTAATTTCAGTTGAAAATTTAAATTATAACTCATATAGTGAAAATAAGTTTTCATTTCAGCCAATTTGCTTATCCCACACAGGTATAATATATGCTAACGACAATGAAAGTTTACTAAACTTTTATTCTTCTAAACTTCTTAAGAAAAAAATATATATTTGAAAATAAATTGTTATTTTCTGACTATCCATTTGCTTCGTTGTGGTTAAAACATAGTTATTCTTTACGGTGGCAGAGAAGGAAACAAATTGTTAAGCGATTGAGAAACGAATAGAGTTTTTATTTCATTTCAGACTTTCTTATAAAATTCTCAGTAAAATACTATTCAAGGGGTAAGAAAACTATTTGAACGAAATAAATGTTTATTTTGTAAAAAGTAAATTTTCCTGATTGTGTAATTGTATTAATAATACTTGAGCAGACATATCATGGTTTATTTCTCTAAACGTTACATTCTTATCTCAATGACGTATATAAGCCTACATCCCTTGATCTTTTCCTTGGCTTATGTCAGTCTTTGAAACAAATCTTTTCAAATTATAAAAGAGGCGCTATTAAAAATAATAATCCTCTACACTACACATTGTTTCAAATAAAATTATCATATGATATGAACTTTAATTTATAATTATTTGTGAGTGTTTAATTTTAATATTAGAGAGAGAGAGAGATGAATCTCATATTAATTAAAAAATTGGATAAAATAATGCTGTTGATATATCTTGGGACAATCTTCTCTTTAAAATCTTCGTTTTCCCTCAATCAAAATAAATCTTTTTTTCTTTCAAACTTTAGATCCAATCTTTCTACACTGCGATGCAAAAGTTTAGACACAACATATTTTTAGGCACAAAACTTCTCTTAAAAGGTTTTGTTTGAAGAATTAATAAAATTTTTGTTGTAAAAGTTTAGACAATGTTATCTTAATGCATATTATGCATATTTAATTACTTGAAATAGCATTTTCACTGCTTGCTTGTATTTCTTTATGATACAATAAACACGCGATTTTCGATTGAATTTATAAGCAGCAAGTTTGTTTTAATTTTATACCAAGCAAGTCAAATAATCGCCATTTGTTTTACCCTTCCGCGATTAAATAACGGGGACATTTCTCCATCTTTTACGGAATAATATGACCCAACGATTATTAATTTAATTTAAATCGGGACCAGCAAATCATCTTGAAGTTATGCCAGGATTGTGTGGATTCAGATGCATGTATTGACAACACGTCTTACTGAAACTTTCTTTCCCACATAAATGTCACAATCACAAAGTGATAAGAGAATTGCTCTGAAGTGTGTTTGGGGAAGAAATGATTGGTACAATACACACTTAAAAGGGTTCGTTAAAACTGGGTTTGTTGGTTTTTCAATCTTCAGTTACATCACACTTTAAAATATTTTTTTTTTTTAAATTATGAAATTTCTTTTTCCTTCCTGAGAGTGCCAACTGCAGCGGGGCATAATGCTAAATTTTCGTAATTATGTGGCTTGTATTTGTATTAAGGAAAAGAATTGTTCACCTTTTTTGAAGTGGAGGCAAATTTTACATTGTACTAAAATACATTGCAGAGCAATTTGTTGTAATTTTGTGACATTTAGGTGGTAAAGACTGCTCGTTTCAACGAGACAATGAGTTAATACATGTGTCAACCGATGGACTGGTCCGTATTTAAATACAACGTCCCCGAAAAAAAGTGTCAATAAATGTACCCACATTTTACCACTTGTGTTCTTGATGTATATATCAGTATAACCTACTTCAATAATGTTGAAACAATTCCACATTATTCCAGTAACTTCTTTAAAAAAGCAAAACATACAGTGGAAAATCCATATGTATTTCTATAGGCGGTAAATTGTGCTATATGGAATACAAAAGATCTTTACGGGAGGGCATCACTATTTTTGGCACTTCTCAAGTACGGGCTGCTCGGATTCCATTCAGGTACCTCAGGATCCACTCTGTATACCATTCCATACCTTTGCGCCACACGTCTAAAGTCATGGTTGCTTCTTGAGTAACATATAATATATTTGATTGTTCATAAGGATGCATGTTAAGAGATTATTTATTATGTTTCTGGAGAAAACCTAGAAGAAATTACTAAGAAGCGATGGAAATTTTAAAAGCTAGTAAAGTTGATTGGTTCGTTGGTTGGTTGGTTTTTAGAAATTTTGTTTTGACACAGAAGCTTTTTTTTATATTGGTGAAATGTGTGTGCTTGAAAAAAAAATAGTGCGAAGTGGTTGGGCTACGTTTAATTGTTAGAAGGTAGAATGTTCAACGTAGAACATTTTTCTGCATTAAACATAATAGTAATATAAAATTCGAAAAAAATCATGCTTGAAATGCTAAAATTACGAAAATGAAATACATATATATTCCAGTTTGTGTGCTTGATCAGACACCCGCAGCTAGTAAAGTATCTGGTATATGTGCAAAAACTTACCGTATTTTTGCAGTGTATGAAACCTTTCAGTTTAGTGTTACCAAAAATAGTGGATAGATTTCTTTTAATTCAACAGATTTAAAATTTAAAAATATTTGTGGATTATGAAAAACAATGTAATAAGTCCATGTATACGGACTAATGCATTTAAAATCTTTTCATGACGATTGGTTTTAGGATCTTGTGTGATTCAATTATAGGATTTCATGTATGAAGTTTAAACATCTTTTCTACTGAAAATAGGGATGGTAAATGCTAACAGTTTTTCCTTCATAAATAATCCAAATTCTATAATATAGCAGAGACTATGCCTAATTTCATTCATAAAAATACACCTTCTATAATATATTAAAGACCTAAACCCAATTTACTAAGTAAAAAAATACTTTGGTAACCAATTCCAATAACTTCTCTACACGCTTCGATTAACCGTTTATCCGTAAACCAAATTCCGGAGTCGAAATGAGAAAACACATCGCCGGAAATAAACGCCTTGGTTCCACCTTGATGTAACGGAGAGATGCTCGACACACTCACGAACGGACCGCAAAACTGGAGGCAAAAGAAAATAAACGCAAACCAAACACGAGGGAAAAATAAAGATTGCGAGTGATAAATGTTCTAAGACTGCAAAGTCATTTCTTGCTATGGAGTCCCCAACTTTGTCTGCAATCGCCGGCAAGTGATAAACTCGCAAAAATTTCTCATTTCTCCCATATTTTTTCTCTCGGCAATTTCATTCAAATACCGCGTTTTCATGATAACTCGCTTGATAAATGGCCGGATTTTTGCTTTTTGAAATAGTTGTGGGAGTTCTTTTTTCTGCAAAGTTTTATTATATATTTTTGGTCGAAATGATGCCATAACTCACAACAGCAACATTGTTTTAAAATAATCTGTACCAGGATTGTTGTTTGAAAAAGCGTTTAGAACCCCATTAGGTATTGTCATAAAAACAAACAAGAGAATCTTTGTTTACGTGTCAACATATTTGAATTTTTAAAGTTTGTAGAAAAGAGGCTTTTGCTTTATGTTGTAAGTTTAAACATAGGTCATTTTTCAATTGATTTTTAGAATATTTAAAACCTCTTTATTAATAGTAAAAGAGACGAACAAACAAAGATAATAGAAATTTTTATTTTATAGTAGTAAAATATTATTTACGGTCTACTTCATTCAGTTGTGTTGAAATTTAACGCTTTAATAATTAGTTTTGCTTTATTTTTTTCCTTTCAAACAATGTTGAACAAAACGCACAATACTTTCATGAACAATTTAATTTTATAAAAAAAAGTTTCCACACAAATGCTTTTCAAAACGTTTACCTTTTTACACACAGATAAAACTACTTTGCAATCTTGAAAAAGTCATCACAAATATAATGGATGACAAATAACAAAGACAGAGATAATAACAAAGACAAAGAAGATACATATTTAAAATATCTTAGGCATAAAATAACGTGAATGGGGTATATTTGAAAAAATTCAAAAGACACACACATACACATATAAAATGCTTTTAAAATATTCCTATTACTTTTTTAAATTTATTTTATTCAGTTATAGTGAAAGTTTGAAGCTATTTCTATAAAATTCAACAAATTTCAATCTTGAACATTTTAAAACGCAAATCTTTACCAACTAAACATTCATAACGGTACATTTTTCAAACTCTCTTTAATTCTTTAATTTAAAAGTCCAACTAATGTTATTTTAAACTAAATCCGTTGTATCTCGCTCTTCGAAGTTAGAAATTTTAAATAAAACGAACAAATTTAACCATATAAACCTTTGAAAAAGGATAACACAAAAATTATTTTTAAATATACGACAAATAGATAAAAGACTAGTTCTCTTCTACCTTCTTACTATTGACTGCTGTTTATAAAGATAGAAATCTTTCTAAAATTTGCAATAGCCCTCGTGTAGCTCTAGTGCGACGATAATTCAAACCTAACCTAACCTAACCTAAAATTTGCAACGTCTCTCCATAGCTTAATCGCCTTACTACTACTACTACTACTACTATTACATATATATTCCGGCTTGTGTGCTTGATCAGAGACCCCCTTATGAAGCCTTCGCCAAGTAAGACAGACACAGAAAGAATTTTTACTGTCACAGAGAAAAAAAATATACACCCAGGGCGTAGGCGGGAATCGAACCCTCGCCCGTTACAGCGCGCAGACTGCTAGCGTAATGGTCCAAACCACTCGGCCATCTTGGCCCCACTTAATCGCCTTATCACAGTTTTTGATGAATAAACGTGGCACTAATACCAAGAAAAATCACAAGAGTACAATTCTTAGAAAACTGAATTTCAGTAACTGAGTATCACAAAATGAATCATGCAACTTTTTGTGTATAAATAGTCAGGATTTTAAAGAGTACATACTTTGTGATATAATACTTTTTCATCTGAATCTTTAATTATGAACAATTGTTTTTAAATTTCATTTAAACAAATAATTATTTGCGCTTGTTTCTTTTATAATAAATTTAACTTGTTAAACTATTTTATAAAGGGGTAATCTTTTACAAATTATTAACAATATTCGGTAATTTCTCCCCAGGTAACACACTAATGTGGAATCCATATGGACCCATTTGAGTAATGTGGACACTACCATATGGGCCCCAGAAAGAAGTGACCCATTTTATTTTTGGTCAAACCACACGGCCCACTTGGGATACCCAACGTCTTAAATAACCCTTTTTCTTAACATTGGCCTCATATAAGTAGCCCATAATAAACTTTATGGTTTACCCATCAACCCCATTTACCCATCAATATATATTTAAATGTAAGAAATTAAATATTCAGTTAATTTTTTTTAATTTTAATCTCATGCAGTGAAAACAAGTTTGCACTACCGCCAATTTGCTTATCCCTTAGGGGTGAAACTATATTGGGGTCTTCTGATTGAGTGTGCACCAGCTCACTTTAATGTTTTGTATGATATTTTAAAATAAGAATACGTATATTTGAAGGCAGCTGTGTGGAAAAAAGGTTTTTTTTATCCGAGGACATGGCGGTTAAAAGGTAATAATTTTTCACACTTGACACCCAATAAAAAAACTGAAATATTAACAACTTTGTTTTCCAACACCCAGCAAATGTTACCTTCTCTTATTAAATTGTTTGTGATTAAAGGTTCATATTGCTTTTCTAGAGAAAGCAAAAAAAAGTTACAAAGCTGAAGTCTGTTTTCAATCTTTTTGCTATTTTCAATAACAGTATTTTGAACCATAATAAAAGCTCCTTTACTTATCTTTATAAAACTTTATTGGATAAGACTTAGTAAATCAGATAAAACCATTATAATTAAAATTATACATTTGAGTAACATTTAAATTGCTATTTGGTTTTTACTTCAGAATGTAGTAATTACTTTATTATAATGAAAGAAGGGTAGTATATATGTTTTTTAAGGTAACATACTGCGTTAACTACACTGTGTCGTTAGTAAGTTATTTTTTTGTAATTTCGTGTTTTAGTTGAAAAAAGTTAACAAAATTTAGAAACTTTTAGTTCTATCTTTATCGAAAATTTATAGATTAATTAAATATTCAGAAAATCTTCAACTTTGCGCAAGAAACATGATAGTAAAAAGAAAACAACGTAATTATTGGCGCAAATGGTTTATTTAGTGAAAATTGTACATGTTTCGGTAAGATCGAGGCTCAACATCTTCAGCAATGTACGCAAACAAACTGACAGTGAACGCGATGGCTAGAAGCTGTGTAATATGATATCCGGAAACGGGGGTGTAGGGAAAGGGTGGAGGAATGTACAATTTTCACCAAATAAGCCATTTGCGCCAATAATTACGTTGTTTTCTTCACTCTCCGATTAATTAAAGTTTGCAGTTTCAAATATCACATTCTTCAAAGCATTAATAGGATATTGGATCTGGCTGGTTCATTAAAGACTTCGTCCAATTGAATTTACCTTTATCAAAAGGTGCCAAGAAACGCACCAAGGAACGCATTTTTTCCTTCATAAATAATCCAAATTCTGTAATATAGCAGAGACTATGCCTAATTTCATTCATAAAAATACACCTTCTAAAATATATTAAAGACTAAACCTAATTTACTAAGTAAAAAAATACTTTGGTAACCAATTCCAATAACTTTTCTACACGCTTCGATTAACCGTTTATCCGTAAACCAAGTTCCGGAGTCGAAATGAGAAAATACATCGCCGGAAATAAACGCCTTGGTTCCACCTTGATGTAACGGAGATATGCTCGACACACTCACGAAAACTGGAGGCAAAAGAAAATAAACACAAACCAAACACGAGGGGAAAATAAAGATTGCGAAAGATTGCGAGACCCTATACCTTAGTTATACTTTATAAAAATGAATGCGGAATATTTTCAAGAACTAAGGGAGATATAATTTTTAAATGCTTTGGATACCACACCTAGTCTTATTTTTACTGCATTGAAGATATTTTGGACTTTCACGAAAATAAATTAAATATGATTGAAGTTCTTCAATAATTTTGGAGTTTACTAAATGATGTAAAATATTGAAATAATTTTTTAATCAAGGAACGTAATGTTTGTTTATTGGGCTAGAAGTACGATAAAAATTTAATTAAAGTACATGAATTTTATAAAATGATGAAAGGATATGAAAATTACTTTATGATATAACAAGGAAAACTTTTACTGAAAAATAAAACTCATAGAACTTATTAAATGCAATATTTTGAAAAGATTATTTCCCATTAATTTTAATTATGTTTATGTTTCCTTTTTTGATGTTAATATTACTGAAAAGTTTTAATATTTAATAATTATTTCCTTTCCACATTAAAAAATAAAATTATATATAAAGGAGATTTATATGTATATATTTTGCTTTTAATGTACAGTATATGTTTATAAATTGCTCATCCAAACTTTAAATTTTAAAATCTAATAAAATTCTTAATTTTATTTTTTAAAAATTGTGTATAGTATGAAATAGGATATCCTGACATCGCCTGAAATTCCTGGCAGTTGGGTGACGGGTTTAAAGGCCTGTATCAGTCAGAGGGTTTTAAAGTCAATATATGGGTACGATGTTTGCACGAAGCTGTGTTAGGTTCGTGCTCAGCTTTTTACCGCGTCTCTCGACCATATATTAAAATGTAACTAAGGCATCAGGGTTCAGATAAAACTTAAGAAATGTTTAAATTACTAATTACGTTGCGAAAATAACAAAATAAAGCTAACTGTGATCATTACCCTACACAAACAAAAATCCAATTATAAAGAATCAACAAGAGATTTAATTATTTAGTCAAAACTAGAAAGCATTTATGAGCTGCTAAAGAGCTACCTTAATATGAAAATAGAAATAGCTGCAGAAATTGGCTCACTAACCATAACCAAACCAATATACTTATTTAACAGTTATACGTTTACTTTTTCTACAAAATAGTTCTTACAGATTACCTTCTCTCTCCAATAAATAATTTATATAAATACACTGAATATCAATGCTGTGAAACTCAAAAATATAAAAATGGTTTTTATTTCTTTTTTTTTCTAATTAAAAAATATTCTTTTGATTCATCATGGATGGTGGTAATAAGTTTTTATTTTTAGAAAAGCTTAAATAAGATCGCATTAAAATATTAGTTACAATTTCAAGTAATTTTGGTTTTTTGTTATAAGAAAATTTCTCTACTCGCACAATCTCACTAAAAAATTAATGCTTAGCCAACTCCAACACACTTCAAATAATATAAGGATTTAACAGTATAATTTAGTAACAAAAGAAATAAACACGATTTCGAACTTTATTTTATATTAACGAAGAGGAGTGTACGTGTAAGCACTCTAAAAAAATACTTGTTTCCCGCACGACGAAACAACTACCACTGTGTTAACTCTAGGTTAACTACAGCATCACAAAGGGTTTAAAGGTATCTGCACTCAATTTAATTAGTTATATTTACCCGCTTAAGAATGCTGTAAATTGGAACGAACGACGGATATTGGCTTTCTCTTTAATTGCATTTCTATTCCGTTCCGTTTCACTTGTCCCTGAATTCAGCGAGAATGGAATTAAATAGTGATTAGTTTGAACGCACCTACAACGGATAAAGCGGAGTTAAGAAGGTAGCAGGCTGGGTGGGCGCCAAATGGCGAGATTTGGAAGATTATGGATATTTTGTTGCTTGAGAAGCAATAAAATCTATTTTATTTGTTAGTTTAAAACATCATTTTAAAATAGCAATAAAGCTATGTGCTAATTTGGTGATTAAGTTATCGTAAAATAAACGATAAATTTACTTACTTTTCTCACATGGAACTAGTTTGGAAGAAATAAAGTCTGTTTTATTTTTTCCTTAAAAACATCTTTTTTAAACAACAATAAAGCTAGGTGTTAAACTGAAAATTAAATTATCATAAGGCAAAACGTGTTTGTCAACAAACAATAAATGAACTTTTTTTCACATTGAACTTGTCATAAAAATAATTTCTTTTGTAAAATACATAAATGTAGAATTATGCACGAAACAAGGACTAAAAAGAAGATAAATTTGGATAAAGTGGACTTAAACTTTTAATATCGTATTTCAAATACCGGTAATCGACTGAAACTCGTGATTTTATAAATTTTATTTTACTACATTGGAATTTTGTTCAAGAAAAAAAAGAAATTTTAAATACATTTACTGTGAACCTCTTATTTTCTTAGAGGATTTGCGAACTAAATAGAGAGATTTTAATAGAGAGAGGATTTCTAACAATATTTTGAAAACGTACAGATGTTCAGAAAATTTTCCAGATTTAATTATAAAGGCTCTGGTCTCTGTCCAAAAATGAATATAGGACAAAAAAAACTCCTTCCTAAAATTAAAAAGGTGTCGGTGTTAAGTAAAATTGTCAACCTATTCTGAACATGGCAAAAAATAATGGTATAGTATGGATTTTTTAATATAACTTTTTCTATTTTCCCACCCATGGTTTTATGTGTAAATGATCATAAAATTAAATAGTTATTTTCTACGTTCTGGAATATCTCGTGCGCGGAAAAAAATATTTTTTAATGCTGAAGTTCAAGCATTGAAAGGTAAAATACTAAATGTGCATCATGAACATAAACTACATCGATTACTAATTCTCAAAAATGTAAGTTTTTCTCGTTTATATCAATATTGCAATAAAATATTTAAATAATCGTTTTTTATAAATTTGATGGAACAATATTAAAATTATTAAAATTAAAAATTAGATTTTAAAAAATTAGATAAAATCCTATAATTTACTATATTTACTTACACAGAATAAAATGAAATAGTAAAAAATGTATCTTAAATCCTCTAATTTACTATATTTCCTTACATTTTTTACTATTTCATTTTATTATGTGTATCTTTCTGAGAATTAGTGTGCTATTTTAAAAAGTTGCTTTTAGTCATACCTGAATATCTTTAAAATCCTTTGCCCGATTATTATTTCAGGCATGAACTGAATAAGAAAGTGCCCTATTTTATACCAAAGCACTACATTTTAAATTTATCTGTATTTCCTAAACAATTTTGCCGCATGAATATTTTTAGCATTCTTGTATATGTTCTAACACCACTATTTATACCATACCATCATATACCATATTTATTTCCTTGCATTTTTTAGATTTTTTCCATTTTTTAATTATATTATCTTTTTTGAAACGACTAGCCAACAAAAAGTATACGAAAAGAAATAAAAGAAATGAATTTGAACCAATCTCTCTTTTCAATCTCAATTGTTCTTCTTCTTTTACCTTCCGAAAACTCATTCGTTTGAGAGTTGATTCAAAAAGAAAAGTAACAAAACTGAAAAGCAACTTAACTTGTCAATTAATTGTTCGTCGTATGACGTAATAAGTCGAAGTATGAGACGTTATCTCAGATAATGTCATCTCATTTCCTTTCTTGCTCATATGACGGGGAAATAATTGAAGTACAAAACGCTTTTGATAATTTAATCGAATATTATTTTATGTTTTGATGTTTTGTTAAAAATGTATGATATACTTCACTTTTATTAAATCTTAGATTTAGGACCCTCAAACGGTATTTTTCATGCATATTTTTGAAGGTATAAATTTTTTGAATCGCATGGAATTTTAAACTCTTCTTTTATCTGTTAAGTTTATTATTATTATCGATTTATAAATAAGTACGTTGTATATTCTTATTTTTCAATGAAAATCATAATAGAAAAAAGTGTGATTTTTATGTCAATTTTACCCATTAAAAAACATTTTATTTAAACATAGGATTTTAAATTCGCAGTTTTTTTTGTTTCTTGATTTAGGTTTAAAAACTTGAGACCTACTTAAAATAACCTCCGTGAAACTGTAGTGCAACGTCACTTCAACCAATTCAAAAACTGTCGCAATTTTTGTGTGAAAGTTGAGCATTTCAACGTATTTATGAACCTAAAATCAAGAAAATATTTGAAATAACTTAATAAAAAACTGGCAAAAAATGTAAATCTCTTTTAAAATATCCAGCAATAGTTTGCAAAAGATGTATAAACAAGATGAAAATAAACATACGAATTTATTGATTATAATTCAGGAAAACAGTAGCTAAATATTTGCTTAAGTGTTAAGGATGATTGATTTGACAAAGATGTTAAAACACATGCATATTAAACAATTGTTTAAAAACTAGTAGATTCAAATATAAAATTGTTGTGCTGCATTTCGCTAATTGGCTTGTTTGAGGTGACGCAGTCCTTACAGCTTTCATTCCTAAACTTCCTTCAGTTGCTCTGATAAGTGTTTTGTTGCTACAAGACATTGCTTCATCAATCGAGATACGAGAAAAAATTTATTTTCATTCAACATTTCTGTTGCCACTCAACACCTGAAACATGCCCATTGTTAGCTATTTTTTTAAATAATACATTGACATAACACAATGACTTATAAGCTATAGATTTTAAATAGTTAAAAGAATTATTATTTTTCAAAACTCTTTTATGCCTTGATTGCGAACAAAGTGTGTTTTTCTTTACTTTATTAGTTTTCCAAAACTTAAAAATGCTGTTCTAATTCCAACATGGATAAAGTTTCAAATTTAGGTACTAATTACCACAATCCCTTCTTAGTAATTCAAGTATATTCTTAAGGGGGTTTTTTAGTCATTAGTTACTTTACCTTTTGAAAAAAAGAAGCACTAAATTGTAAATAAAAAAACACATTTATTCAAGAAAGTTTGGGCTTACAATTATTTTTAAATTCAAATTCTTTCAACCAAAAACTATCGACTATGAAGGACCTCTTTAGAACCGTAAATCCGAAACAATCAGCAGATTATAAGGCACGTTTTTTCGCTTAGGTTTTAAAATACCAATTACGAAAACGCGTCTTCAGCATTTCGTTTATTTCTTTACTCTTGAATACTTTAAAAAATTCGGATTCATTCCTTTCGTGATCTTGACGGGATTCACTTACATTATTTTTTAAACCTCAATACAAAGGTTTTAAGCACAAAAAACGGAGCTTTAAACCGTTTATTGCAATGCTAAGAAGAAACTACTTTTTCTTTTAGCATTTACAAGTCATGACAAAATGTATTTTTTGAGATTCTGAGCCTTAAACCCACTGTCAGTTAAGATTTATTCCAGCGCATTTTATCTTTTTTGGCTGTCCCACAGGATATTTTGTCTTCCATTTCATGTGTGATGTAACAGCAAAAGAGTTTCAAAGATTTGTATGTTCTTATCGCAATCCAAGTTAGGCTTAGAAAGAGCAATGGTCCGCTGAATTCAAGCCAATATAGCAATTTTTATTATAATGTGATCTATTCATAATATGCATTATTGCATCACCCCCAATAGAGTTTCCGACTATCCAAACTGTCGGCTATTTGTTTTGGATTATCAATGACTATTACGTTTATGCTTTTATTTGTTTTTTATCTAGATAAAGTTTAATATTTAATTTTTTAGAAATTCTTTATAATTTTATTGTAATTACTCTAAGCAATGGAGTAGTAATTTTAATTCATTTGGTAATTTTAGAAAATGCTTACTAAGCAAAATAAAGTTTTCAGAAATAATTTGAAAATCGATTGCCTTTAGGGAAAATGTTGGTGATTTGAACTACTTTATAACACATTTTATTGTTTAAGTTATTAGAAACTAAAAAAAAAATTATAAATCTCTGAAATTCAAAAGAATCTATTTTATTTAGTGATTACAATTTCATGACTATAAACTTTAAGTTAAGTGTCTTTTTTTAGATAAGTTATTCCCCAAATTTAACAGTCTGTTTTTCTACGATTTCGCAATTTTTATAAAACTTTCGAAAGTAAGTATGATAATTTAATTTTCTCATTTTATTTCATCAGACAACTAACAGTAAAAAGAAAATTTCTCAAGTATTCAAAGTAATAATCTTTATTACAAACCCAATATTCTTTATTTTATTTCGTAAACATAATTTTCATAAATAAATTTTTAATTAACCCTAATTTAAACCGAAACATAAATTTTATAATTAAATCAGAATATTTCCTACCGCGTAGTAATTTCTTTTTATAAAATTTCTTTAGAGCTCAGATTAAATTCTCTAACTTTAATCTTCGTATAATATTTTTTCACATAAATACTTTCATAAAAAAATATACTTTAATATGGCTTCTAATTGCAGACACAAATCTTGAATTAAATGTACACACACAAAAAAAAGTTTTAAAACTAAATTAAGGGGTGGAGGTAAAATACATTTTCTATGACAAATTATTAATAATGTTAATTATAACTTCTAATTTGTTTTTGTGGAACTAACAGATTCACGTATATATCTAATATGATTTTTATCTAACTACAAGTTTGTTTCTTAAAAATGGGTAGATTTTTATGTATTTTTAAGTTATCTTAAATATTATACATGAGTACTAGTATATATCTATAGCGGCATTTATATGCATTGACAAAATGTTGGCAATTTCCCATCTTAGTATCTGAAACAAAAAAAAATACATGAATAACAAAAACATTCCGGCATATTAAGTGCGACTTTTGGTACCAGCATTGAACTTTTTTTCTCTTTAATACGATCAGGAGTTCGTTTATTCTTTTTATCGTATTAAATGTTATTCCCATAATTGGATTTCATTAGAATACTGTATTTTATTATTTTAGAGACCAATCGGGTTTTCCCAAAATAATGAAATGTAAAACATCGTGTTCATAAGTATAACTTTTTATAGAGAATTACGTTAAAGTAGCGCCTAAATAATCAGTACTAATTCAAATCATAGCAGCATTTATTATTATTTTTATTAGAGTTTTACTGCTTGCAACATTATAGTATTTCAGTTCCATGTCGCTAACTTCATTTCTGCAGAAAAGGGAGAGTTATGAAATGCATTAGATTATAATTAGAACATGTAGAACTTATGTTAATGGTATTTCCTACCAAGTAGAAATTTTTTTGCTGTTTGCGGAATCAATATAATACTTTTCAAAAGTAAATCATGTGTTTACCGAGTCGTACAATCCAAAAAAACTTGAATACGAGAAAATGCTAACAACGTTTATTGTTAACTCTTTTGCTTATTTGTTTATGATAACACAATACATTTGTGCCTGGAAATTCATTATAACAGTCTTTTTATTAGAAAGCCTAATTTTGTATAAAATGAGACTTTAAACAAAAAAAGATTTTTTGTTTCGATAAATATTATTTGCACGTAACCACATTTTCCACTGAATTCCAAATATTTTTAAAAGCTAAAGTATTTCAATTCAATTTTATTATATTTTTTAAATGCTAAAAACATTATCCATTTTTAAAAGTAAGCCATTATAAAACTGCTTTTGCTGCTACAAGATACGAGGGCTGTTTTTTTTTCAACCTCCGATGGGCTGTAACAAAAAGACGGGTCAAAATACAAAAACGATTCTTTTGCAAAAAGTAATGTACAATACTGCTTATTTCTCCACATAATTACCTTGACGATTAAAGCATTTGTCATATCTGTAAACAAGCTTTGAAATACCCTCTTCAGAAAATGTTACCGCCAATGATTTGAAGGGAGTTGTGACGGTTTCTTTGAGCTCCACGTCAATTTGGAAGCCCTACAATCCAAGCCACTACGCTAATCGATAATTAACTTATGTGTGGTACACCTTCGAATTTCCCTAAACACTTGGTCAACTCGCTGAACAATGCCGTATGTAGCGACAGATTTGCTTCCTTGGTCCCCTTCTTCATGAACATCAGTTCGGCCAACTTCAAATATTCAACTGCCGTTCAGAAACAACGCCACCACTCATAAATATCCATACACTCGACTCATTCTTCGATGAAATTCCATTGCACTGTTCTCTTCTGCCTGCAAGAAACGAAAAGCAGTTCGAAAACGCACAACTCCCTCCCAATCATTGGCGGCAACATTTTCTGAAGAGGGTATTTCAAAGCTTGTTTACAGATATGACAAATGCTTTAATCGTCAAGGTAATTATGTGGAGAAATAAGTAGTATTGTACATTACTTTTGGTAAAAAAATCTTTTTTTGTATTTTGACTCGTCTTTTTGTTACAATCGGAGGTTGAAAAAAAACAGCCCTCGTACTTTGAGATGTTTGGCCTCGTACTTCGGTACACATTTTACAATAACAAATATTTACTAGCCAAAAATTCTGTAAAACTTTTACACATTTATTTTAGTTTTTTTATGAATATTATTTATATTTTTACAACATATATTACAACTCTTCATGATATCAATACATTTCATACATTTTTGAAAACCATAAATAGTCAAAATACTATTAATAATTATATATAGCAGCAATTTTAGTTAAATTGTTTACTTAAAGTCGCAAATCACGTATTTAACGTTTCCTTTCTAGGCTCCATCTATCACGAGCTATCACGAAAGCTAAGGCTTAATTAAAATAACCTATATTCGGAGGTAAATTAATAGATCAATTTCTGTAATGTCTAAGGAAGCATAGGTTTGTTTTCTGCAATTAAATAGCTGGAAATAACTTGACCGTGTTGTGAATTCGGAGTTACATTGCATAAGTGACGTAAGTGCACGTTACGTAAAATTTCCGTTTATTGGTAATATCACACCATTCACGGTAAAATGACTGATCAGTTAACAAAGAAGACACGTCACTTTTCAACGTACGATGCGATAAAATTGAACTGTGCAGTAAAAATTCTAATATTTCACTTCTCTAACGTATATTATAATTTTTGTGCATAAACAGAACATATTTTATTTAAGAAAACACACAAAAAAATACATTTGTTCAATTAACGTAAGAGTTGAAAAAATTTAACACACAACGAAATATTTTGCTATCCTCTATTTATCTTTTAGCTTATCTTAAAATCTGAAAAGGTCATTCGATAGTGTATATCCTGATCCTCTGTTGTTAGCTTTAAAGTTTAAACAGACTCATAATTAGCCCGAATTTCACTTTTTACATCTACCTTATACTAATAGACATGTACAAAAAAGCTATCGCCGGAGTTAGAGTATAAAGGTGGATATGCAGACTCCTTCATCAAAACCACTGGTGTTGAATCCTATGAAGTTAATCTTATTTTTTTAATAAGTTAATACTTCATTTAAATGAATTACCGATTCCGATATTACCTACTACTTATCCTTCTTGCACTCCATCGCTGGAGCATAGGGCCTCCGTCAGGTTCTTCCATCTCACTCTGTTGGTGGCCAGATGTTTCGCCTTCCGCCATGTTGTCCCCACCTCCATCAATTCGTTTTAGATAGTTCGCCTCCAAGTGCTTCTTGGTCTTCCACTTTTTCGGTGTCCTGGGGATTCCAATCAAAAGCCTGTCTTGTCTTGAATTTTTCATTTTTTCGCAATACATGCCCAATCCAACGCTACTTTCTTTTGTTGATTTCAAATTCTATTGGTATCTATTTTGTTCTCCTTAGAAGCTCTTCATTATTAATTTTATGGTACCACTTGATTCCGGTATATACATAAAACATTTGTATACATATTTTACTTTGTGCTGATGATGTTGTTCTTCTTCCTGTCTATCCAATAAATCTAAAAAGAAAACTCAACATTCTTAAAAATTCTATGAATACTTATCTTTAACTCTAAATATTAACTAAACTAAGGTTGTTAGTTTTCGTAAAGGAGGTAGAATGTCTAAGCAGGAAAATTTTTTCCACAATAATGACACACAAGACATTTTTCTTAGTTATATTTTTCTTGGTATTATATATAGATTTTTTTATCTGGCAGTTTCACTCTCGCAAAACAATTACTTTATTTCTAAATCTAATAGTGGAATGAAAATTTTAAAACTTCTAGATCTATACTAACAGGTGCAAAGATTAACTCGTTTAATTCATGGTTTAAAATATATTTGACTTTTTCATTTTGTCAGGTTTCTTTAGCGGTGCTGCATTTCAAGCAATAAATAACTACAGAACTAGAGAAATGTATTTTTATTTTTAAAAAATACTGGCGTCTTCACGTTATATTCCCGAATATATGTTAAAACTTGGACTGACTCGGACTTGGTCATCTCCTAGAATCTTTTTAGCTTTTTTAGTCATTTAAAGCCTTGCATCCATCTTCACAAAATGGCGGACGACAGATACGACAAAGAGTGCTAATTTCACTCACATTATTTATCCCTAAACTCTAATAACAATAAATTTAACTGGGAAACTTCAATGAGAAACATTTTGCAATATGCAGGATTTTATTATGTGTGTAAATATAGATTTGTTAGAAAATATCAATATAGATTAATTATAGATAGTGTCAATATAGATTTGTTAGAAAATATCAATACAGTCCTGCACAAAAGTTTAGACACAGAAGCAATTCATGAAAATATCGATAGTATTCATTAATTCCCACTAAATTCTTTTTAATATATATTGTTAAACTCGTAAGAAAAAAGGGTAACAAAAAGAAATTCAGAAAAAATTAAATAAAATTGTCTAACATCAACAAGTCGAAATTTTTCAAAATTGCCATGCCTCAAAAGTATAGACACAAATGTAATGTTTATGCAAATTATTGAGCGGAAGTGACTGTGTTATCAAAGGGGAGTGTCTCAAAGCTGCTATAAAGGGATTGGAATATTTTTTACTGCTTTTAATGATGCCTAAGTCAAAGCAATTTTCATTTGCCGAGATTATAAGAATTTGGAAATTAAAAAGCCGAGGTAAATCAGTTTCTGATATTTCACTTGAACTGAACCGATACAAAAGATGTATTTATATAGTTTTAGGCACGTGGTGATGTATAACAGGCAAAAGCAAGGTCCGGAAGAACCAGGGCGACTAGCAAACGAGATGAAAGGCAAATTAGGAAACTTGCTTCAAACAGACATTGCTCTGCAAACCAGATTAAAACTGAAATTGCCAGCAAGGTTTCCCGAGAAACTATACGTAGAAGAATTGTGGCATGTGGATTTAAAACAAAATCTAAACTTAAACGTAAGCCGCGGTTGCAGTCTCATCACAAAGACGCAAGACTAAATGGGCACAGAAGCACACGTCATATAGGGATAAATGGCTAGAAGTAATCATCAAAAAAATCTTTAGTGATGGAAAAAAAATGGAACCTGGATGGCTCCAACAGGTTTTCTTACTACTGGCATGATCTTCGCAAAGGTCCTGTGACTTAGTTTAGCCGAAGTCAAGGCGGTGGGTCAGTGATGGTTTGGGGAGGATTTTCTGTAAACGACCAGACTTCTTCAGCGTTTACAAAGGGGAAGCAAAACTCTGAAAAATACCAGGAAACCCTCGAGAGTAATTTGTAAATGTTGGGGGAGTTTTTATGTGGGCCTAACTGGAAATTTCAACAAGACAACGCCTCTATCAACACATCCAGCTCAACGAAAGATTGGTTTCGAGCCAAAAAAAATCACGGTTCTCGATTGGCTTACATATGGCCCCAACTATTATTCTATAGAAATTGTATGGGGAATTCTTACAAAAGTTGTATATGCCAATGGAAAGCAGTATACCAAAGTTTCTAAACTTAAAGAAGCTATTGAAACAGCGTGGTACGATATCAAGCCTGCAACCCTGAAAAAGCTTTGTGCTTTCAATGAAAAAACGTTTTTTGGAATTGATAAAAAACGAGGAAGCTTTATCAACTATTAAAACTTTTCATGTGTTTCCAAAAATTAAAAAAAAATTATTTGTGCCTAAACTTATGTGCAACGGATTTTTGTCATTTTTTCTATCTTTACGGCTACTTTGCCATATATTTCTTTTTTCATTTTCTAAATTTATATTTTTGAATATAGATGTGCGTATGTTTAAGTGTAATAAATAATAATTCTCCTCTTTAAATACTAATTTGTAAAACATCATATTTGTGTTGTGTCTAAACTTTTGTGCAGGACTGTATAGATTAATTTATAGATATTGCCAATATAGATTTATTTTTTAAAAAAAAATAGTAATCTCAAATAGTTATATTGCAAAAAATGATGGTTTTAGTCCATATTCGTTGTAACAAATGCAGTTTTTCTTTTAAAGGAATTGTTTGCAAGATGTTTCCTAATATTCCATGTAAACTTTGCAATAGGCCGAAAAAGAATCCTGAGTCGGCTTTTTAACCTGTCCTAATTATGACGTATTCTGGTAAAAGTACTTACCGGAATTTAACGCATCTTGTAACTGTTAATTTTGTAAATACATTTCTTAATTTTTTTAACTATGCTACTGAAGGTTTGAAAATTCGTGAGGATTTAGTGGAGCGAACTTGTAAATGACTAAAATTTTGAAACGGGTTTTTTTCACAGTGTTTTCGATTGAATCAACCAAATATTTCGTTAAATACTTAATTTATGCCTCTTTTTTATTTTTATTTAGAGCGCTGAATTTCTTAAAGGTTTAAATCGAATAAAACGTATTAATTCGTCATTTTAAGCAATACTTGAAATTTGATGGAGTCATATCTTCCGTCAGCACTTAACCCTTGCTTGTTCTTTGCAAACATAAACCTTGTTTCTCTATGTATCTAAAGAGAATCTAAATTAGCAACAAATAACTTAATTCACTTGCCCTAAATACTCCTCCAATTTCCCAATACTTCAAAGGGCATTAATGAAATCGTTTCAATGCCTGAATGGAAATGTTGGTACTATCCTAAAATACTGGTTTCGTTATGAAACATTCTTAAATGACATTTCCAAAGCTTCACACAAATTTAATATTTGCGTTAATAATATACAAACATTTAACTGAGAGTAGTATTTTCATTTTGATAGCTATATTAATTCCAGATTTCAATGGTATTTTGCCAATTATCAATGCATTGTGAGGTAGTAAATGCTTCAAATGGGTAGAATCGCCATTCAATAGACAATTTTATCTATTTAATTACTTGACCTTGATAGTAATGAGTTGAAATTAAGTTTAACTCAGTATTCTATGTTTTGATTTAATTTAATTATGCAGGAAGTTATTTAAGTTCAAAAAATTATTTGAAATCATGTTTTTATGGTTTTACTTAAAGATTTTTATTAAAATACTAAGTTAAGTTTAACAACTTCTACTAAGCTAAGTACTACTAACTACTACAAGTACTAAGATAATAGTAAATGTCAACACATTTGAATAATTAAATTATGTTAGAACTTATTTACGAAGTCCAACAAAACTGTTGAAAGCAAAATAAAATTTAAAACAATATGCCATCTCTAGTTTAAACAAATGCCAAAGCAATTCCATCAAATATTTTTTTTCTCTATTAGTATTCTTTTAAATCAATATTTTTAAGAGATAACCTATCGAATAGATAAAATGTCAGATTTCTAAAAAAGGCTCATGGTAATAGTATTTGAATTTTGATAAATCTATAAAAAATTTTAATTAATAAACTTAAATCCTATTTTAACAAGATTAAAATCATGTGTTTGTCTTCAAATAACTTAAAGGGTGTATTTGCAAAACTAACATTCTTCAAAGAATAATTAAGATATAAAGCCGTTCATTGGCGACTTTTGAGAAAAGTAAATTCAATTATTCAATGTCGCCATCGAAGAAACAGGACTTTATATATTAGTTAAACATACTTTGGAGAATGCGAGTTTTTAATTGAAAACCGAACTCATTTGAATTGAAAAAGTCCTCAATTAAAAAACGATTGTTATGACTACGAAGCTTGTATAAACTTTATTTCATCGCTTTCCACCATATGTACTGTTTAAAAAAACAGTAAATTTACGTATTTTTTTTTACATTTGAGAGTAAAAGTTTCGGACAGATGCCTACAAATTAACGTTTTGTCCACTACCCCAAAAATTGTATTGTAGCCTGTAACAAAAACATATATTTCGAAAAATCCAAAAATATTTTTTTTTCTTCCTCAATTTGCTGGTTGTTTTTCCTTTACGAAAATATCTAGTGAGTCAACTAACCCCTAACGCTCTGCATTTATCAATGGACTTTCAATATATTTACAATAATTTCATTACATTTTAATCTCTTATTTAAGAGGTCAAATTCGATTAATAATTTCCCTCTACTCTTCACTCTTTTAACACTTAAGAAATCGAAGAAGAGCGTATGGAAATAATTCCGTTGTCTTGACCCTTTTCAAATTTAGCGATTCATTTGAAACTGCACTAGCGTTAATCTTATCGTATTCTGGATCCTTCCAAGCCTGGCCTTAGGAAATAATGAAATAGCTGATAGACAATGTAGATAGGTACAGAGGGTAATGCAGTGAACATTTGTAGCTGTGAAGAAGCATTTGTGGAGTTAACAAACTGTAAAGGTAAAATTATTGTTAGTAGAATCTTTTTAAATAATTGGAAGAAATTCCATTCTTACCTAATTTATTATTTTTATAGTATTGAAATACAGTAGAGTCCCGCTTATCCGAAAGGTACGGGACCGGAGCACTTTCGGTTGATCGAGATTCCATAGGAATTTTCGGATAATCGGGAATCATCCATTTAACGCCTAGAAAAACGCTGGCGAAGAGAAAATTTGACGTCAAAGAGTGTTCGCCTCGTTACAAAAATCTTAGATCAGGCACTTAGATACACAGAATCGGAAAATGAAACTAGTACTTCAGACGTTCTCTTGTTTAAGAGAAGGTGGGACAGGGCTGCTTTAAAACGAACCTAATTTGAGCAGTAAAAAAAAGATTATTGCATATTTTGAGAAATGAATCCAACTTTGTAAGTATATAATTCTTTTGTGTATTTCTTTGTTTATGCATATTCTTCATATTTTAGCACACAAAAAAATTCCGAAGCCTTTCGGTTAAGCTGAATTTCGGATAACCGGGTTTCGGATAACCGGGACTCTACTGTAACTTTATTACCATATTTTCATATTGTCGTTCATAGAAAAAAATTCCTAAAACTTACTTTAGATATTTACAAGATTTGCGAAAAATGGATAACGTTTATAAAAAAAATATGTTGTTACAGTTTTAATTGCGAAAGTGCAAAATTCTAGAAAACAAAATCTTGAAGATTCTCTAAAACGTAAGTATGCTTTAATTTTTACGATATCAACAAGATATATGAACCTCATTTGTCTAGAGAAGTTTGTAAGTAAAGATATTGTTTTGATAATTAATATATCATTAAATGAAAAACTACCATTCCATTTCTAATCATCTCGAATTATTCATAATTGCTTTCATGTGAATATACTAATAATAATAATAATTACTCAGCCATAATTGAGATCGAGAGTGTATTGCAAAAATGAAAACCAATCTACAGCATTAATGATACTTATTTCTATTAAAAATTCGACTCTTGTTATTCGACTTAACGAAAAAAATATATAAATACACCAAATTAAAGTTTATTCAGAAAATATCTAATAATAGCTCACTGCATAGAATCCATAGTAAATCGTAATTAAGCGGACTCAGTACCACAAAAATAGCAAAATTTACGATTTTTTTTTTATCAGCTGAAATTAGTTTCTGAAATCTTCTTAACTTGTTTGCGAAAGTTCTAATGTGTAACTGCTTTTTTTTTTAAAGTTATTTGTATTTTTTTTGTGGGATGGTAGTGCTGAAAACAAAAACGAAATCATCAAGTTTAGCCCCATTTTCTTTGACAGTCTTACTGGCGCTTGTCGATGACCTCACAAAACATTTCATTTGAATGTTTTATTTTTGTTTCAAAAATTTTTTTAAGGAGGCTAGAAATAGACAGCCGGAAATGATTAAATTACTCAACAAACATGTTTATAGACGATTTCAGGAGATTATTCAACATTTTTACAATTTTGAGATAATTGTTCGTTTTTTTATCCACTTATTAATTTATTTCCATTTGTACTTAATCATTCTTCATTTTATTGAAAATAATAAAGGTCAATATGGCAAGAATGCTGAATAAACTGTCCTATATTAAAGGAAATTTATATAAAAACTAAGTATTAGCTTGCTTTTGCTATTGTAATAAAGTTTTATGTTTCCTTTTAAGCGATATAGTTAAATTTATATTAATTTAATTTTCAAATAGATGTATGAAAATTATATTTAAGTTATAAGGCTGTATATAATTTTATAGTTTGTATTTACGGAAAAGGAAACTAAACGCTTTTTTCTCAAGGTTCAGTTTTCTCAGACACTAAGTTTTTCAAAACTCTAAAACTTTTTAAATTATTTATTTAGTAATTTACTTTTTTGTGAGTAGTTTAAAATATATGTGTGTATTAAAACCTAGCTTTCCAATTATTTTTTTTAAGTTCTAATTATTTTTTAAAAAATTGTTAAAGTGGGAACATCTTCATTTTTAGAAACTTTTTCAGGGCTTTTTCAAACAATTATTTTATACAAAACAATATATGTGATGCATCAAATTTGGACGCTAGTTTTTATGCATCATAGTTTGAAGTATCTGGGAAAAAAGTTTGGGGATAAAATATTGGTATTTAAAATAGTTTTAGCAATTTTAAAAATGTTTAAGAAAAAAATTAAATAAAAAAAACTAAAACAGTTTTTAATACTTTGTTTTTATGCGTTATTTCACACAAAAAACAAAAGAATTTTTAATCAAAAAGCTGTATCTGGAAAACAAATCTGGAAAAAAATCTGGAAAACAAACTTAAATTATTTATATTAAAAAAGTCTTAAAATATAATGAGGAATATATATATTTTCAAATCCCTAGAGAGTGGTACAAATACTCTTGGATATATAAGAAGAATGGAACATTTATTGAAATTAATTTCAACTGCAGTTGCAGAACATCTTTTATTTGTTTAACGACATTTATTTTCATATTTAAGTGAATTCAATGCTTGCTTATCTAGAGGAACTCTATAATTAATATTCATAGTTGCTTGTTCGCATTGCTACATTTGAAGTATACTGAAGTAGATTTCTTGACTTCTGTTCCAAGTCATTATATAATAATGTTTCATTCTGGAAATGTTGCAATTTATAAAGCGCGTCCGCGATAAGAATAATACAACTTAATTCTCTTTTAAATTCAACAAAATATTACTTACATGAATGCTACTTGCATCAAATTGACAAACAAACATTTTTCATTTCTTTTGATACTTTTAATCGACGGACAAACATTTTGCGAAGATTTCTTCTAACTGTTTTCATGACAATGTGTACAGTTATTTCCGATTCTGATTTAAGAAGACGATAATATACCTTCTTGAATTGAGCCAAGTTTTTGGGTTCCTTTTTCTCGTATTAATATTTACATTTCATAATTCACCAAAAATTTTCTATCCCTCTTGCTTGTGGGACGTTATTCGCATTGTCCTTCTTGGGTATGAAATCAATATTCTGGTCACTTAGGTCTTTCGTGTAATGAGTAATAGCCATATCAGGCCAGAACAAAATATCTTCCTTCCGATGATGTTGGAGGATGAAGGGTATCAGTACTCCCTTTATACATTGTTGCAAGTAAATTTTACCATTCACAGTTCCCTCAAAGAACACCAGTTTGGACACATTCACATCCTCATCCATGGCGTACAACACCATCACTTTTCTGGCGAATTTCCCTTTAAGTTTCATTCTATATTTTACGAGAACGGAATCAGATGAAGCAGAATGGTAGTGCATAATACTACCAGTAACATTGGGATCATATATAAAATAAGACTCGTCATCAATGACGAGTTTCTGTCCTTATCCAGGTGGAATCAATTTCCGATAAATTTTTAAGCAGTTCTTCTTTGCTCGTTGTTTTCGATCTTTATGTATTTTGGAACCATTTGTCCTCCTTTTAAATTCAAATCTTCGTTAATAATTTTGTGCACATAAGATTTAGATACCTTCAATTTCCGGACGATTTGGCGCACTAAAATATCAAATTTCTTTTCCATTACTTTCTTAACATTCGTTACAAAAGTTGGGTTCTTTTCTGGATTATTTTTTTAGAAATTTCAAGAAATTTTGATGTTTCCTTGTTCATCGTACTGTTTTAAAAGACGATACATCGTTGCTTTTGAAATTTTCCGCTTTTTAAAATGTTTGAAGACTGTATTTTTTGCATCTTCTGGTCGAAGTTATCGAATTGTACAATTTATTTTCGAATAGCGTTCGATAAAGGAGCTGGCGTCCTTTGAACCTTTCAGCAGCAACAATCAAAATCGTATCTTATTTTAAAGTGTGCGTAATATACTGTCTGCGGGTAGTATAAAAATTTGAAGTTACAAATTTCTCGCATTAGCTTAGTCAATCGAATTGTCGCATTCTTATCGTGGACGCTGTTTACTTGTTTTTATACAAATTTTGATGTTAAACATACAATTGTTGCTAAAAGATGTTTTTGAACAAACACATTTGTTAATGTTACCAAATAATTATTTTTAGTATTTTAATCTACAAAATTTTTATTTTATTTAAATATTCGCTTTTTCATGTGTTTTTTTTAATTGAGTTAATTGAAACACTTTTTTAAATGATATTAGTTTAATTTCGGGTTTTAGTTTTGCTAAGATTTGGCCAATGTTTTATGATTGTTTTTCATATGTTTACACGTAAAAATTATTATTGAATTTAATAATCTTTTAAAAAATAATGTATACATTTCCATTTATGTCGATCCAGTAAAAGAGTAAAAAGTATTCTCCAGTTTCATCCTAAAAAACTCATAAAATTACAAAACAATAACTCAACAAACAATAATCAAGTTATATGGTTCAATTCCCCAAACCACATAAAAAAATACACTTTTTTGCTACTTCGAAAGAACATTTTTGTCAATTCCTTATTTCCGCAACAAGGATTTCATTACCCAACAATAAAAAATTCTTACATTCATTATTCAAACATCCGTATAAAAGAGTGGTAAAATCTTATTTAAATATTCAAGCAGCTGCGTGCTTAAACAATACAAGTTCAAATGATTGTTCTTATTATTTTATCTCCCCATTTTAGTACTTTTCCACTATTGATAAAACTAGAATATACTCTGGCCAAATTTCAGTTTAAATATTCTAATGTCCTCGTCATGAAATGTTTCAAATCTTCTCCAAAGTATGATTTTTAAATCTTTTACACAAATGATATCTGTTTTGATCATAAACATTAGTTTTTCTTTAGAATGCGAATAGTTCGAATAGTTTTTGTTAAGAACCTCTTTCACCTCATTCTCAATAATCATTTAAGTTTTAAAGATTCGTAACATAGTTTGTTTTTCTTTCTTATGTCCAAACTTTCTCTTTTAGCCAATAATGCATCCGTCTGTCACCAAGAAAGCCTTGGTTTGAACCTCGGCCATCCTGCAAAGGATTTATGCTAGCAATAATAAATATAAACATTCACTCAGGTGTTCCCTGTAGTGATAGCTTTTTCTCCGAAGCAAAGAAAATGAAACGTAAAAAGTGTCAATTAACTGAAATTTTCTCTAAAACAGAGGAAAACAAACGAAAATGGTGTCAATTAATCGAAGTACTCATTCAGCAAAAGTGCCACCGCCATTTCTGTTAATTAACGGAATAAATTTTGATAATGCATGTTGATTCTATTATAACAGCGAACGTTTGTAAAAAGTTTCTGTAGTACAATTATAACAACTATTACCTTAATGACCCTAAGTAAAACTAATATAGAAGATAACATCGAGAATTCTAAAAACATTACTTATTCCACCTTCATAAATAACAATATCATAAATAACATATAAAAACATTTCCTCTACTTAAACCCTGAGTCAAATTCAGAAACATATATTTTGGAGCTCGAAGAAATTCGTGAATTCCACTATAACTGTAACCACCAGGGTACGATCCCAGAGATTCACGCAAGCACAACTTACTCGGTTTACGAGAGAGAAGAACAAGAACGATCTGGATTTTGTAAGTCACGTATGTTTCTTCTAGGAACGGCGTACGCTGAATGTGTAGAGATATATTAGAAAAGTAGGGCGTCTAAAATATATAAATGACTTTCCCACTAAGGAATCTGATGAAAATTCATAGTTTTGATTTATAGGCGTTTAAATTGTTTTATTGTATTTGAATAGATGTAGAAAAAATGGTTTAATGTTTTGTAGCAATAATAAAAAATATTGATTTGTGAGTGATTATGATAAAGTATATTACAATATGATTAAGTTAGTATTAGTTCAATATAACTGCTACATAATTTTTATTATTCCTTTTTATTAGTATGTTTTAGAAAAACCAAATTCATTATTTAGCGATCATTTTATAAACAAAAACTTTTAGGAAAACTTTATTTTTTTAAGTACTTTACCAGACATCATTAATTAAATGCAAATGAGAATCCTAGACGATAAAAATTATCTGAATGTAGATAACCAAAAAATTAACTAAGGTGCAATACAGATAGCTATCGGTGATGGATAAAGTACTGTGTGAAATTGAATATTCAAATATACGCAAACCTCGGTCCACTATTAAACCTGTAGGTAAGTCATTCTCCGAGATTTGAAAGTTTCCGTCACTGCTAGTCTTTTTATTTTGTAAACCGCGTTTGCTGTATATAAAAACAATATCTGAAAAATAAGAACTATTATACTTTAAATCTGTTTGTGGTCTAAAGTCTTGAAACACATTCGGATTTTGTTAATTTTAAAGTCAGGAATCAACCTCATAACTGTGTGTGGTAATACTATCAAGTATCCAGTAATATAAAATTAAAATGAACACTTTCTAAAATCACAATGTAATTATGGAATCACCATGTAAAACCATCATGTTTTTATGGAAGAGCCCATTTTTCCTTGAAAAAATTTCATTGATTTGTGTAGTGGAGTTCGAATTAAAGCAGCAAATTCCTTGGGAACAAGATGGCACGTACTTTTGGTCTTAGGAATATGATGTGAAACACCGCGCGTGAGAGCAACCAAGAGTTAAAGATAAGTAGGAGAAAGATATTTTTAAGTGCTTCTTACGAATTGAGATATGACGCTTCCTTATGATTTTTGATCAGAGAAATTTGTTGCGATAAGGTCAAGAGCTTCTGTTTTACTGATTAAATCAAAATATTTCTATTTTCCAGGAAATATTTCAAAACAGTTTTACTTTTGAAATTATTTTAATGTATTGAATTTAGACAAAGTTATTTTTGAAGTATGGTAGGAGAGTTCGTGAACAAAATATCGATATTTTATCAAACCTCAATAAAACTACATCAAAGCAGTTTTAATGGTTCACATAAAAAGCATAAATCCAGAATCTGGAACGTTAAAACGGATGATAGCAAAAAGAATTTTGAAAATGAATTAATTTTGAAATTTATGAACGGAGATGTTGTTTTGGTTTGAACTAACATTCTGATTTAATCACAATTTCTGTTAAGCATTAGAAAGTAAATGAAACCTTGAATCGAGATACTTGTAAGTAACTAATATTTAATAACATTTCTTGACAATCGAAAAAACATAAATCAAACACTAAAAGGTTTTATAAAGGTTTTAAATTATCTTACATTAAGCTAAACATTCTTTATGTAAAATATTTGCATGAACGCATTGCTAAATTAAATAATCGCCTATTTCGTGTGATACGAGATTTTAAAGTAAACACACCTTTAAAAATAAACCCTATATTATGCAATTCTAGTATTCTTAGACATTTTCACTTCTTGTTCAGTTGCAAAATCGCAGAGAAAGATTTCTCACGGTATATTACCAGCCTTCCGCTTACACTCTAACTGCAGAAACAATGAAACTCTTTCTTTCAACTATTACAAGCTACTCATACAACTATTAAAAATTTAGCGCTGTCTTATCACTAACATTTGAATTGTAATAGTTTAGTGTTAAAGTTTAAAAATACTTTAGACGACAATATGAGTTGAATATTTCTCTCATTATTAATAACTTGATTGGGAGGTTACAAATATTATAAAATGGGTTCGCTATAATCGAAATATTAATTAAAGGTCTTTTATAAGCATGTAATAATAAATTGAACAACTAAATATATTCCATCTAATAATTGAAAGAATTGATATCATGCGACAAACTGCTTTTTGCATGCAACTTTTCTTAAAAATAAACTTTATAGACTGCAATTCGAGTAGACCATGCCCTTCTCATTTATAGTCCACTTCATAGATATAGGAAGAGAAGAAGATATGCCTCTAGGGGAAAAGGTGAAGGCACTTTTCCACTAGTATCCCATAAGGCCCTAGTTCGCAAGCCAAAACATCCCGCTCGCCCATGGCGTGCCATAAGCCACCAGATGGCATCATGAGATAAATTCGACTAATAAAAATATATATTAAATATTAACTAGTTAAAACTTTTTTCAGTTTTGCTAGCATAAGTTTATCACTGGATATGTTTTTATAATTTCTGGTAGATATGAGGTATTTATTCAGAAAAGAAGCATTTTAAAAATGCAATTTTTATTGCATGTAACTCTTCGGTAAAAGCAATTTTTTGCCAACCAGTATCCCGTGATGCATTGCGAAAACGGCGAAAAGCGGCTTCATCACACAGTCGCGGGATTTGTATTGCGTTGTACGGGGATTGCGCAATCCATATCTGCTATTATTCCTATATCTATGGTCCACTTGGAAATCACAGAAGCGCATTTCTCACGTTGAGTTAAATGCCTTCCCAATAAACTCTGATGGCAGAAACCGTGAAACTCTTCAATCTCCAACTGTTACAAACTACTCATATAACTTTGTAATATTTTTTTGCTGTTTTATCTCTATAGTTTAAATTTTAATAGTTTAGTTTAAAATTTTAAAAATACTTTAGTTGGACATTAAATAGTTATCTCGTTATTAGTAACGTATTTTTAAGGTTTAAAAAGTTGTTAGATGCTTATAACTTTTATTATAATCTAAAAAGTACTAAAAAATACTATATCAGCATCTAATAAGTTGGATAACTAAATAAATTCCATCCATTAGTTAAAATAATTTATATAATAATACAAACACTGCTTTAAAATAGATATTTATAAGACACCATGTGTTAAATATTTCACTTTTTATTAGTAATGTAATTTTAAGGTTTAAAAAAGGTTATAAAATATATCCGCTCAAATTAAAAAAAAACACTCAAAGATCCTTTATAAGCATATAATAAGTTAAATAACTAAATATATTCTATCCAATAGTTGAAAGAATTTATATCATGCGGCAAACTCGTTTCTGCAAACTGATATAAGGGACTTTAGAATAGGACAAACTTTAAAAATAAACCTTATAAACTGCAATTCTAGTACACCAGACCCTTCTCACTTCTGGTCTACTTGAGAGAAAAAAAATCACAGAGGCACATTTCTCACGTTGAGTTACGAGCCTTCCCATTAAACTCCGACTGCAGAACCCGTGAAACTCTTCAGTCCCGATAACATGAAATAGTGTCGAGGGGAAAGCAGCGACAGCAAACACCCAACTCCTTGTTCGGTTTCCCAGTCACGTCGGGCGTAAGTCGTCCTTCGACCGTGAAAAAAACATGGGTCGGAAGCGTCGGGAAAATGGACAAACCCGATACATTACGTCGGTCACGTAGAGAAAGTATCGAAAACTGTTTTCTTGTTCAAAAATCAAGGCGTGGGAAATGATAAAAAGATAAATGTATTTATGTATCACCAGTGGGCGCTTGTGGCGGTAGGGTTTGAGTTGGTGGAATTTATATTTGTAAGCCCAAGTGGGGGTTTTGCCGCCAGCACGATAAAAATAAACATTCTTGTTTAGTTTTTTTTTCTCATTTTTATGCTGCTTATAGTTTTATTTATTTGAATAAATGTTTTATAAATCTGTTTATTTAAATGACGGCGTCTCATGTGTTCATAAATGTGTTAATAATATATTCTATCTAACGGTATGGTTCGTTTCACAATTGCAAAATATAATAACTTATTATTTTAAACCTTTTAAATATTTATATATTTTAATATGAAAAATTTTTCAAGTCCTCATAAATTCATAGGAGCATTGCTAAAAAATGAACTAAAAGTATTAATATGCTAACGTGGGAAGTTAATAAAAACATAATTTACATTTTTACAAGTTCCTGATTTTTTACAGACAGGGGGGTACTTAAAAATCAATTAATATCTATGGCCTGCTCTATTTCACATTTGTACAAGAAATAATATACACATGCTAGAATATATATAAAAAAGTAGCATAATAAATGAAAAAACCACAAAACAATTTTTATACTGTTGATACTATTGATCTGGAAATTAAAAAATGTGACCTATTGGTCCGTAAATTGATATTTAATAATAAAAAAATGAAGTTAAACGGTTAATTTTGATTCCCTGTTTATTTGTTGAGGGTTTGGAAATTCTTTAAGCGTTAAAGCTAAATTTTTCTGGCATTAAGAAAATTTAAACCATTACATTTAAAAGGGTGTTATGAGTAAAGTCACGTTGTTCTTGTACAAATGTGAAATAGAGCAGACCATCGATATTAATTGATTTTTAAGTACCCTTTTCTGTAAAAATTCAGGAACTTGTAAAAATGTAAATTATGTTTATATGAAAAGTTCCCAATCTTTCAAAACAAACTCTATAAAATATTGTTATTCTAAAAGCTTTGTATTTCAACACTTAATAATTTTGAAAAGATTTTATAATGTGCTTCTTAAAAATGTTTTTGTACTAAAATAATAAAAAAAATCGTTTCATGACCTTTAAAATCAATGTATTGTTATTTTATTAGCAGACATTCTTAGGCAAGAAACATTTTTAAAACTTGAAACCGTATATGTTTGACAAGGGATTGTTATACACAGTACTGACTATTTTCACCTCTTCACATAAATACATTTTCCATCATTAATGATGACATATTTATCAAAATTCAGTAAACTCGCAAATAGAATATGACAAAAAAAACATTCAAAATCCCATTATCATTTCACTAAAACGCCCAAACTCTCTCATAAAATGAAATGCTAAATAAAACGCTCCTTACAATAAAACGTCATTAAATAAAACTTTTCTAAAACATCCCCTCTACTCTTCATCGTTGAGTAATAATAAAACGTAAACCAAATAACGCCATCCGACACATCTTTTCTGTGCAACTCATAAGAGCTTCCTGTTTTGTTCTTCCCGGAGCGCAGCCGACAGATAACAAATGCCTTTAGTCTAGGTATTTCTTGTAGAGTCTTCTAGATGTGTTGTCGGTGTTATTTTTCGGAAACATTTATTCCTTATTTTAATTTCATTTTTTTAATGTGGTATTCTAAAGATAATAAAATATCCTATTATTTTGAGTTGAACCCTGTCGCAGATATTCAAAAATTACTACAATTGATATTGTATGTAAATGATTATTTGCAGTACGATATAAGATATTTAATTGAAATAAGGTCCTTTAAAGAAATGTTTAAAACATTTGTGTAAAAAGTAAGGTGTGGTAAATGTAGTGGGTGTGAAACGCCCCGACTTAAGTATTATGTCCATTAAGCCACGAAACCCACTTTTATCAACAAAAACTTACCGCTTTAAAAGGTCCGCAATGCTAATAATAGCAACTAGAATCAGCTATGGATATATGAAATATCCATTCTAACCTGGTTTAAAGTACTTTTACTCCTATTTCAGTGTCCAATACAATCCAACTTTTTATCCACCGTTATATATTAGTTAAGAATTGAGAAACATGTTGTTGTTTTTTTCAATTATTGTGTTGTTGTTCTCCGACGGTGTCATTGAGGTGATCGTCTAACTTCTTGAAGGCGATATATATTTTTCGATAAAACAACCAGTTAACAAGGCTTTAGTCTTCCTGGCGGTGTGAGACGATGCTTTCTCTGACTATCAATTTAAAGTTAAGTAATAAACCGCTCCAATGACTGTTCGGGACTTGTTGAGAAAATCGTAGCTATGCGTAGAAAATCGTAAAATGACCGCCTTCATGGCCAGAGGAGATGTAGAAATCTAGAGGTGGGCTGAGATCACGTGACTTTTTACCCAAGATGTAGGTTTCAATCTTCACCAAAGAAGGGCCTTGTCTGCTTCACCAAAAAAGTTCTCAAAATATGAACTTCGCTACTTTAAAAATGAAATTTCCGACGTAATTAACGTTGTGCTTGAGAGTGTAAAATCTTCTGGCTTGGCATGGTATGTAACCATTGAAAATATATATTGGAACCTAAAACAACTTTAAGTTATGTTTATGGCATCATCTTTTAGTCTTGGTTAAACTGGGATTTCAAGTGACCTGAAATATTAATATTAATTCAGAGAATCGGGTACAATTGAATGGTGCTAATACACCAATATCCAATAAGTTTAAAAGTTAAAATGTACAAGAAACTGTCAATTAATGATTTTATGAATGAATCCAAGACCTTCCAAATCTGTAACGAGTGCACTGCTCAAGGGTCAGATGTTATGTATCACATAACATCTGACTCTTTGAGTGTGATTGACTTTTCGACTGCCAACAACCTTTTGGAGCTCACCTATAGTTAAACTCATAGTTTCCTTGCACAGAAGCCACGACCATGGGCAGAGCTATAAAACGCGCGGAGCAATCAGATAAAGACAAAATAAAAAGGATGAAATTTTCTCTTCATATGATTGCTCCGCGCGTTTTATAGCTCCGTCCATGGTCGTGGCTTCTGTGGAAGGAAACTATGAGTTTAACTATAACTACAGTCAGATGAGCTGAGGATTAGCAACAACAACACAATTAATAATAATAGGTAAGCAGGTAACATATAATTTTATCCTCAACATCCTTCATACCCCTCCTACCCTTAGTCATTAGCTGCGACGTCTCCTCTTTGTCACTCTTCTTTAACACGCCGCATGAACGAAATGCCGATCTTCTTCTTCTCCCGATAAAACTAAAAGGTGAATGCGTTTATGCCGATAAATAAAACTGCGAGGAATCTGCAGCTTCCAGCAACGTTAGACTCCGTCACAGGCCATTTTTATGGCACAGAGTGATTAATGGTTAATTTGATGCACGCTGTCTGGGGATTGTTAGAAGCTTGTTAAGGTGTGATTTTTGCTGGAAAGAATTCTGGCGTTGTTTGCGGATAATTATGGTAATGAGATGCCTGATCAGTTATCCGTATCGTGAAATTATTAATTATGTATCGCATAAAAAATAATATTGTGAAAATTATCATGTGATATTTTTAAGGATTTTATTTAAAATAGTGTGCCTTAATGAAATATTATTACATATACACATTTTAAAGTAAGTAAGTGCTATTAGTTTGTTATAAGGTATTAAGTAACAAATGTGTGGAATCAGTTTGGCATTTAAACTATGGGTGAGTAAAACTACACGAAAATTTCACACAAGTATTAATAAATAATTAATACATTTAAAGGCATTAATCTACTCGATTAGGTAATTTAAATAACTTTAATACCTTAGTTAGAGTGTAGAGTGGTTTCTTCTAAACTGACAGTCTGACAGACCAAACAATGTTCAGAAACCCATTTCTTAGAATCAATCCAATGCAAAACGTGAAGAAATCACAAAATCTCCATTTCGGATTTCGACCCAATCGCAATACTTCCATTACTTTATATTTCATATTAAAAGTTTTAAAAAAATAGTTCCTCAAATAACCGTATATTTAATTACAATTCTAAAAATTATCAGGCGATTCTCATAGTGGCAATAACGTGTAATTTTAGGAATTTGAACACCTTAGCTATAGTGCATTGTTATAAAATTTTCTCTTTTTTTATATAATTAGTTTCAATCGAAATATATAGAAATAAATGACGCTTAGAGATAATTAAAGGATTACAAAAAATAAAACAAATTTCTCTTCCATGACCTATTGTCATTCAATTTTCTAACCAAAGACTTTACTTTCTTTAATAGTAAAATTCGGATGTATACTTATAAAGTTTTGAATTCAAACATTTTCGTAGAAAATATTATCAAAGTACAAAACAAAGTTGACATTTGCTGGAAATTTCTTTCAGTTTGAATCAAATAGGTTATCAATCGTAAAGTGACATTTAAATCGTAAAGTAACATATTTCCATCTATTTCAAACAGATGTCTTCGAATACTCATATATTTATACCGTTAAACCACTTAAATAAAATCCCGCAGAAAAATTCAAAACGTTATTTAAATATTTTAAATTCCTTTTTAAACATTTATTCGCAAACAATTCATGAAAACATTTAGCCGCAAATTATTCATAGGTATTGGACTTCCCTCCATGACTTAAATTTTCATAGCAACAAAAAAATCTCAAATAAAAGTACCAATATTTTCTTAAACACGAATTTAGGTACAAAAAAAATTGAAAAAAAGATGTGACCAAACCCATCTGTTTCATCAAGACACCAATGCAACAAGATTCAATTCGTTTCCTGAAAAGAAAAATATAAGAAAAGAGAGAGACTAACAACTATCCGCAAATTGTGAATATAAAAAAGTAAGAATTACTTCCAACCCAATGGAATAAAAAAGGAAAAATAAGGAAAAACTCTCCAGGAAATTGATTTTCCATTGCTGAGCCTGGGAACCGGAATTAAAAACGCATTTGCGGTACGCTACGTTCAATCTCTCTGCTTTGCAATTCACAATGTCGGCTGAACACAGCTGTAAGTAGCATTTCCGTCCGAAATAAGTCACATTTCTGTACCTTAGTTATAAAAAAGCCTATTTTGTATTATGCGTAGAGTTGTAACATTTTTGTTTTAATTTCGTCAGATACACTCTTAAAACAAAAAAGTGAAATCCACTATTTTCGGCACCGGAAAGGAGTGGAAATTAACTCAGACTGAGTTAAAACCGCTCGTTTTAAGAGTGTAGGACGTAGATTGTTTTCTTTTACCCACTCCGCAAAAAGAGTGAAATCCACTCCTATAGGGGAAGTGCATTTTCGGCACGGAAAGGAGTGGAAATTAACTCAGACTGAGTTAAAATCGCTCGTTTGTTTTAAGAGTGTAAAGGGCGGCCAAAAATAAACTAACTCTACCGAGAGCTTTCTGTAGGGCGAACGACTAACGGGCGGAATTACTATCATTTTGGTAAAGAGGCAATTTACGATATGACAGGGGAAATTCCGTAAAAAATTAATTATAAAACTTTTCAACGGGGATATTTTGCGCCACTGTTGTTATTTTAAGGCATGGTATAAAAAAAGAATTTAAAACTTCAGAACCACAAATTTTTGATGCAATTTTGATAATTATGAGAGAAAAAAAGAGAAACAGAGTTTTAAATCCTAAGTTTTACTTGAGTAAGTCAAATATATATTGTGACTCAATACATCACCAATAACCATTGTATAGTACAACATTAAATCAACCAAATCAAATCATTTTACACGAAATCTTTCGAATAGTGTTTGCATTTGTGTCCAACTAGCAGAAAATTTTCTATCTTTCTATCGAGCAAGCGGCATTTGTTATCATTGGACTCAAAGACGCCTTTTTTTTCTTTTGTTCCTTATAGAGAAATAAAAAACACTTTTTAGCACTTCACTCGCTTATTGATTTTAAAACAGGCTCTGAAGTCGATTGAAAATTTAACACGTGGTCGACCGCTGTTGTGTTTCGGGTATAATAGAATTCTAGATTTATTTGCTGGATATTGGTTATTGTTTGTTCGAGGGAGCATGTGTAAAATGCCTTAAGCCTTCTTTAAATTAAAGAAAAAAATCTATAATACTTTATTATTATATTTCTTATTCCACCTATACAATCCTTCTCTTTTGAATCTGACAGTTGTTTTCCGAACAGTTTACCTACAATGGTAGATTATTTCTTATAAAAAAACTTTTAAAAATATTTGGTGGTTACTACATATCATTATAACGAAGAAAAAACTTAGTTAAGATTCATTCTGAAGCTATGCCAAATAAGTACAATAGAACCTGCAGCACGCAGTATTTACTTTTTTACACAAAAAATATTCAACCCTACATAGATTTATTTATGTCTCTGACCAAAGACATTATAATTATCCGCAAGTATAAGACAAAATCACTGCTAAGAATGAATTTATATTTTATGTCAAGCTTACTTAATTTGAAGCTGGAACTTAAATTTGATTGTTCTCGGGATTACATAAATTGTAATTCTTAAACAAAAATACCAGTTTTTAAACAAATTTATACTATTTATAAAAAATATGAAAACATGACGTAAAGAAAAATATTTAGACCTCATTCATTTTATTTATTACAGTTCGAGAGAAAGAAAAATATATTTTTATACTTAAGTCGGAAACAATCAAAACCGTAACAATTGGCTTCACTAGGACGATAAGAGAATGAAATTTTGAAGTTTTATTGTGTTTAGAAGTATTTAGTTACCAATTTTCAGGAAGGGATTTATCTTAAATGTTTTGTGGAACCCAAAAGATCTAAACAACATTTATAAAAATAAGTTGAAACTATTATAAGTTTGTAAAAAAGCTTTTGTTTTAAAATACTTCAAATGCTGCCTCCATTTGTTTCCAAACTTTAAGTATTAAAATTTTCCATTCAAATGTGTAAATTTTATAGATTTTATAAACTTGCTTATTTTGAAAAGTAAGCCCATTGTCGGAAATAACTTCCAAAATTTATAAGACACTTTTATAAAAATTAAATCAATTAACTTTTCATAACTTACATAATCGTCTACACACATAATCATTAACAGTTACGTAAGGCTTTCTTCCCGTGAGCATTAACCAGTACATATTTTCGTCTACAGTTACACAACTTTCTTTAACAAACTTCACTTAGAAATTTTTGATAAACTGTTGCTTCATGTTTACTAATTAGGACATCAGGGAATTAATTAGTAAGTTTGCTACTTATAATTTTTCCTCCAAACACAAAATTCAGCATTGTATGCACGAAATTAATTAGCATCATGTTTTGAGAAGATCTATTTTTAGAAGAGTTCAAGCTTTCAAAACGCATGTTTCTTTCAATGAATATTTTAATTAAAGCTAGAAACTTTTCATTTTGAGGTAGTTAATTTTCATACACATCAGTTCAGATTTATATTAGGATTGTTATTTGCAAAATTTTGCTACGTCATTTAGGCTTTTTCTTCAATAAACTTTCCGTAAATAAATTACAAATTTAAAACTAGTTTAATTATAGTAATATTTAATTTTTTAGGAAATTTCTACACCATACTCTGTAAAACGTTGGAAGCATTGCTGCCTCCAAAATTTCGCTAAAGTTTGACATTATACAGGCAAGGGAAAAAAATTTCAGAGATATTATGTTTGTTATGTACCACCTAAAACTTCAGGATAAGGCCAAAATTTTATCTTGTCATAATTCGCCTACAAAAACGCCGCTTTACCGACTATGTCAGTCATCACAAATACCCATCTCTAGCTCTAGAGACCGAGTAATTACGTTCTCGTTGACGGTTCAGTATTAGACTGGCATGCAATGTGTATCGGGTTTAAAACCGGATTAACCCAAGCCTTTTACTAGTCCTTTTACTCACCACCGGTTGCATAGAAACTGATATGTTTTCATCGACTTTTTTTACCATTCGTACAAATTGATACAAAATTGATTTTATGATTGCGCAATGCTCATTCACTTGCAGTCTGTTTAAAAGAGGTTGAAAGTTACACGGGGCTACTTAGCGTTTTGTGAAAGGTTCCTCATATAATTTGAGTTTATTCGCATTGCTCCAGAATTGGTGAAACTTTACATCAAAAACCCACCGTAACATTACCCCATTTTTTGCATGGTACTACGGAAACTCGGATAGTGTTTTAGTGTTGAATATTACACAGATTCTCTGTACCAAAGTCGATGGCTTCGAAACTTTATTTCCTTTGGAAACCATCTTTAACTAATATGTCCCGACCTAATCGGACATATTGTAGCAAAAACACAAGGATAAAACTATTAGATTTTATATATTGCAATACCTGAAGAAAATATTAAGTATATATTATATTGAATATATGAAGAAAATATTTAAGTCCCCCCCCCCCCCTTGCATGATAACTATTTTATTTTTTTAAAAAAAGCCTTAGGGAATTTTGAGAATAGTTCTTCCATATTTAATAGAATTTTTGCTGAGTTGAAAAAAAAATGATAAAAACATATCTCTCTTTGGAAAACTCCGAATCATGTTTCCCGAGGCAGTTATTCACTATATTACTATTTATTTTTGTTAAAAGTATATCGAAACTTAACTTTTATTTTTAGTTTTGTACTTATACATAAGGCATGTAGTCTATTGCAGGAAAACACTAATAATTTCTCATTATATGACTTTATCTTATCTTTAATTAAAATACATTTTAAAATTTAGTTCTAATTGATAAAGGAAAACTAGAATACTTTTTGAAAAATTTCAAGAACTGAGATATTTTAATCTTTTTTTCTAAACTAGAGTTATTAAAGAAAACTTTGGTATTGATTTTTATTATACGTTTAGTACCAAATATGAATTAATTTTTATTCCTCAATATTCTTGTGTTAAATATATATTACGAAATACATTTAAATGTGGTGGAGGGAATGAAATGGCAGATGCATAGTGAGGTATTGGTTTCACTTGAGCCTCTTACCTACACGGAGATTTTCTCGCAGGCTAAGTTGAGTGGGAAAATAACATGGTCTACTCCTCCACTATATCAATGGTATCGGGTCCATCGCCCTAGAAGTTCTTTGGCACTAAAATGTAACAGACAGAGACAAACCGCAATCTCCCGTTTCCTCAGTGGGCACCTCAGAAGTATGACCTTCTCAGGTGGTTCAAGAATATTTGACACATGCTCCAAGTGCTCTTCTGAGCAGGCTTCACCATCTCACATCTTGGAGTGCCTGGGGCTTAGCCATCAAGATCTCCTGGGAAGTCCGCTGATGGTCCTGGACTTCCTTGAGGTTTATGGACTAATGGACCTTGTCTAGCTCCACTAGACTTTGGGGATAGGAAAAGAAAGAAAGAAATGTGGTAAAAAATACATTGTTAAATGCAATATAATTTGTTCGCGCTTGTAACTTCACCTTTGATAACAGCTAAACCAGATCCTGGCAGCCTAAATGCCGACAAGGACGAAATTCCGACAGGGTCAAAACCCGGCAAATCAATAAATTAATGCCGTTATGAATAATTAAGGGCGATTCAATTAATAATTTTTGCATTAGTATTTTTGCATTTTTTGCTGTCGGGATTCTGGCTTGTCAGGCTTTCGGCTGTCGGAATCATGTTAAAGACCCATAGTTTAATCGACCCTCGATGTTAGCTCAATGTCACCACGATATCGAATAACATACATGATATCGCCATACTGTGTGCCATATAGTACTCGAAAACATAAGATCTATTTAGATAATTGTTTAAATACTCACTTTTTGTTGAGTAGTTGTAACCAAGTTTTTGCTTTTAGTGTCCGCTTTATGATATTACGGAATTTCCGAGTGTTTGCTTTAATTTTTATCAAATTTATTTCAAAGTTCAAATTACATATTTTGTAAATATACGTTGTATCTTGTAAAATATGGTTCCCTTCCTTTCCCCAAAAATGAATACAGTTACGAAGAGTACATGTATTTGATTTTAACAAAACAATTAATTCATGAATGTAACTGGTTATAAGCATTGCATTTACTGTAATCAAAGAGCATTATTTTTTTAAAAGCTAGTTACGGCATTGAACTTTTCTTCGCTATAATATAGTTTTACTTTTCTAAAAAATTCTTTTTTGTCAGTTACAAGAAAATTCTTCTTGTATATAAAACTAAATATCACCTTGTGATCAATGAATACTTATTTATGAAAATAAGAGTTTTTTTGTGAGTAAAAAATTCAAAATCCTTCTTTATTTAAAATTTATTGGCGAGAATGCATTTCAATGTAGAGACATGACAATGCTTCAGCACTTGCAAAAGTTTCAAAAGACTACTATTTATTTCTTAAAACGCTCTCTTTCAAATTCAAGAGCTTAGAATAACAAATGAAGACTTTTATTTATTTGTTCCTTTTGCTCTCACGAAATACATTTTCATTTTACAACTAACTTTCCTGGCCCTCCCAGGACATGGCGAAGAGATTAACTCAAATGACAGCAATGACTTTTCGCAAGCGTTCATTTTTGAGATAATGACATTATTGATGTGAAAAATAACCGGAAGACATTCCATCGCAGTATTTATCCCCTTGGCTTTAAAACTACCTTTTTAATGCTCCGGCGTGTACGGGAAAACTTAAATCTGTTTTGGAATACGAAACAGAAAAGACAGAAACCTACATCTCCAGCATAAATAACGGTAATTTCAAATCTCTTTACAGATAAGAGTGTTTGCCGACTTCGAGGATACTTCCTTTATTTTAATAAGAGCGAGGGAAAGGAAGATGGCTTAGTTTAACATTAAGAATAATTTAGAAAGAGAATTCATAAACGTGTCAAGTTTCATAAAGTGTTGCGCTTAAGGTTTTAATGGCGTTGGAAATATTTTAAGACTTGGAGAAGTCTACATTCTTTGCATGTGTATGTTAATAGATATGTAAATGCTTTGATTGTGTAAGTGACGTTTTTTATTAACTTATTTTAAATACAGCTTTATATAATTATTGTGTTTTATATGTCATAAATGTTTTGCTTTTTAGAAATATTGGTAACATCAAGGATGCAAACAAACGTTACATCTTAATACAAAAACATAGTTTTCGAATTCATCATAGATGCTAGGCGTAAAATTACTTAGAACTGTCAAATTCCTGGCAAAACTATTAACTGTAATTTTAATCTGCATAAAATAATAAAGAAATGTAGGATTTTGAAGGCCTTAAATATTTTTAGTTACATGTTGATTTAATTTTTTTTCAATAAATTTTCCTATTTTAAAGATGGAAATAAATCTAAGCCAATTCTACTCGTGCTTAAACACGATTGGTAAGTAAGACTGTATAATAATCCTCTTATATTACATTTACTGGGTTATTGTTTACATAATGAAACTTTTTACCTAAACCTAGATTTTTAAAAATATTTGTTATCTTCGGAAAAATTTAGTTTATATTACAAAATAAAACTTATTTTAGATGAAATACGTACTTTTAATAGCTATCATTAATAATTACAACTTTTTGCCACATTGAGCTCTTAAGAAGCGAAATTATTGTCAGTTAAAAATGCCTTAGTATTTTGATTCTAAAATTATATTGGAAATTAAACAAAATAACACCTTTAACATTTTAATAATAGTCTAAACACTCATTAAATTCAAATATGAAATTAGTGTTAGTTAAAAAAAATAAATTGCTAGAGTATTTATATTTAGAAAAACATTAAAAATTCAAGCAGCATAGTACCTTTAACATTTTATTATAGCACTCAACACTCATACAACTGAACAGCAAAGATACAAAGCAACAAAAGAGCAATTCAGGCAATTTCAATCGCATTACTCACGAAGAGCAATGACAGTGTCATTTTCTCCTGATAGCACAATGACGGGCGTAGCTATGATGGACTATTATGATGGAAGAAAATGATTATGATGGTGATGATAACTTATGTCCATTCAACCTATAATCGAAGTAATTAGGAAATCAATAGTGACTTTAACAGATACGTGTCAAAACTGAAAGATGAATTCTTGATTCTTCAAAGCAAAGTATACTTGACGTATATGATTAATAACTAAATATAATTCTAGTTTATGGTTGTGAAACAATGTTTAAAATAATTTCATGTAAATTTATGCATTTATGCTTCTATTTATTTTATGCACTTGTGCTTCATTTGTTAGTTTTAGGGGGGGGTGCAAAAGTGAAAACCCACTTTGTTTTAACAATGAATAATAACTTTAAACTGAATCTCGTTCAGTTAAAATTGTTTTGTCATTGAAAACGGTGTTAAACAACAATTAACGAGATATTTTCATTAAACTGTGATAATTCTTTATGATATAAGGGTACCACATCATTGTAGTTACATAAGGAATACGTTTCTCTTCCTGCCATTGCAGCTTTAAATAGGATTTTTTTGTTAATAACAGTTGAGCTAAATCGTCATTCATCTGCATTTTTTGATTATTTAGCTTTACTAAAAGTACTGATTAATACTCCGAGAAACATTTCTATATATATTCTCACTCTCGAATATTTCCATTTTAAATGTATAAATGTTTAATTTGTATTTTATTATATTTAATATAACTGTGTCCAATCTAGGCAATACAGTCCCTGGTTAAGCATGATTTATTATATTTACAATGTTTCAATATAATAATAGTAATAATTTATTAACCAAGTAATTGTTTATTAACATTGTTAACAATTTTTGTGTACCATATCAAACGTCATCAAAGAACGAATTTATACTTATTTTAAAACCAAAACATCATAATAAAATATAAATTAATAAAACTAATTTAAATTGGGGTAACATTGCTTTTCTTATTAAGTTTTAAATAACCCCACTTATGTTAATTAATACCCACCTGACGCAAACACACCTTTATCATTCATTAGTTATTGGGGTGTGGATCATGCAGAGGGTTTAGTTGCAAAACTATCATTCTCCAAAGTATAACTAAGGTATAGGGTCTAGCCCGTCCATTGGCGAGTTCTCCCAATTTAATTTTACGTCATTGAAAATCGCCATTGAGCGGGCCGGACCCTATAACTTAGTTATACTCAGAAAACGTGAGTTTTGAAAATCGGCCCTTCACAGGATCCAGTTTCATTGAATGAATACACGCCAGTACTAATCTCATGGGAAGAGTATGACTATCAGCAAACAAAATGATGTGCCATTAGTTTTGCATGACCACGTTTTTGATGCATCATTTATTTAAATGATCGCCTCTCGTGGAGTTAGGCGATAAAACTTAACTTCAATTGAAACAGTGTAATCCACTAATTAAAAGTTGTTCTAGTTATTGAATTCAAAATTAAGTGTAAAAGTTCTTATTGTGTGGAAAAAATTAATTAAAGAGGTATTTGTTATTTTTATTTTCACCACACTTCAACTTAAAAATAAAATATATAAAACAGCTCAGAAATAATTTTTATTTGGACTGCATTAAGTGATTTTAAGCACAAATATATTTTTCAAAGATTTTTTGACTAACTAGTAATATAGTTTTTATAATCCCTTGCAAACTCCCGCTCACTTAAATCAATAATCGTGTATTAGGTCATGCTTTTAAGAAAACATTGAGCAAATGTTACTTTTGAGCACAAGTACAAAAAATTAGCCATTTCCACTGTTTCATACTACGCTACACTTACATTTTTCAATTTTTTTAGAAAAATACTATAACCCTTTAAGACCGAGCTATCACGATCGTGCGGGTATAAAAGAGAATGTTCTAGATTTTCAAACATATCGATACCGAAGCAGCTGACTCTCTCACAAACTTAAATCAGCGACATCTGATCTCCGGTCTTAAAGGGATATTAGTAAAAAAATGAACTTAGGAAAGCATTACTTAACATTAAAATCTTTTATGCAAATTTAAAAGTATTTTATACACGCGATTACAAAAATTATAAATCAAAATCTAAATTAAACTTTTTTAAACTTGGGTAAATTATTGGATTCGATCCTTCCTTGCTCGACCAAAAATCGTCATTCTACTTATTTTCAAAAAGTTTTACTTTACTCACTTGTTGCAAAAATAACTATTTTATTTTAACAGAAATATAAAGAATAAGAATAAATGACAAGAACGTTTTAAATGGACGTGTGAATATTGGTAGTAAAAGGAATGCGATATCAATGTCCTATAGCATATCAATGTAGTATATCAATAGTATATCAATGTCCTATAGAGCATTGTAAAGTTCATTTAACTCACTTAATTCATGCCAAATAATTAGATAGAGCTATGCGAAAATCTAACAAAGCGAGTATTCTATTTAGACATTTGGCCCTACAATTCAATGGTTGTTTGGGGGTTTGTAAGGGTTTAATTGATATATTCTCCGAAATTCAAATAGTCTAAATTTGTTTTCCAAAGTTTTAAGTTTGTATTAAAAAATTGTTACAATTCGACTGTAATCAGGTTTAGTTGTAAAAAGTTATTACGAAATCAGAGTAAATAAAATGTGTCTGGTTTGACAATCCTTTTAGTTACCCAATTCCTAGACAAATTTTTTTAATGATGATAATGGGTAAGTTTACATAAAAAGAAAAACGTCTTGTACAAATCAAATCTATTTCGACGGAAGTTTACATACTTTAAGTGCTTCTTTAAAACATTTTCAACTCGAGCGCTGTTGAATGGCGCCTCACATATACAAAAAATCCAACATTTAGCCATTTATCACATCAAACTAAACCAAGAAAAAGAAACAACCAAACCCTAAAAAACAGATAAAAATACATCGAATGAAAAGCCCATAACGAATTTATCTTTCCGCTCCCTTAAAAAACGAATCCATCATCGGCTATCATAGAACCGGAGATCGGAATTATAGAAGTTTTTGAGAAGAATCTTCTCGCCTGCCACCTGAGACCGATGTAAAGTGATACGGAGGATGGAAATACATTTTGAGGTCCTGACTCCTCTTCTTCAAGGAACGTTTTCCCTATCTGTGTCAGGGAGGAATTCAATAAAGGATTAGAGCAGGTGAATTATGACGCCGAACACAGAAGTTCTAACAATGAAATTTAGCGCTGTAGTCACTGTGGGGAAGAATATGGTAACTTCGGGGACGTCTCTACGTGATAGATATTTAGTTTTAGGTCATTGCTAGTTAGGATTTCTGAATTAGTTATCTCTAGTTATAAGTATTTGACTTTAGGGCCTGAATTGTTTTGAATCTGCGCGTTAATTATATTTAATTCGAGTTTGATTTTTTAGCATTTTAATCTTACTAATATTTATAAGTCACACATTAGTTTTTAGTCATTTCTTTTAACTTACAGGATTTTTGTTCTAGAATTATCTGAAATAAAATATTATTTCTCGCCTGCCACCTGAGACCGATGTAAAGTGATGCGAGGATGGAAATACCATAAAATAAACTATTCCATAAAATAATACATTTAGAGGTCCTGACTTCTCTTCTTCAAGAATCGTTTTCCTTATCTGTTTCAGGGAGGAATTCAATAGAGGATTAGAGTAGGTGAATTATGACACCGAATACAGAAATTCCAACAATTAAATTTGTAGTCACTATGGGGATCAATATGGTAACTTCGGGGACCTGACTGCGTAGATAAATATTTAGTTTTAGGTCCCTGCTAGTTAGGAGTTTTAAACTAATTATATTTAGTTATAAGTGTAAGCATTTGACTTCAGTGCCTGGATTGTTTGTAATCTATGCGTTAATTATATTTCACTCGTATTTGAATTATTTTGGCATTTTAGTGTTATAAATATTTATAAATAATGCACCACTTTTTGGGTATTCGTACTTGAATTATATAACTTTTGTTAAAGAATTATCTCAAATAAAATATTCTTTGCCCTAAAAACTATTCCATAAAATAATAATTGCTTTGATTTCCGAAAAAATTTGATAAAAATTCATGGTAAAAATATTTCTTTAGCGCTTAAAAAATTAATAAATGTGAAGTTTGATAAATGTTATAAAAACTTTTAAAATTAAACAAGTAGGGACAGAAAACAGATGATATGATTATAAAAATTAACTATAAGTACTATCTACATTTATCAACCAAAATCAGAATTTTCTGAATACGCAATGATTTTTGATTCCAGCATAGCGTAATGGCCAGCATAGCGTTTTCTTTCCTTCCTCCGTGTTAGCACACATGGGATGAAATTATTAGCGCATGCGTCGGAGGTATTTAAATTAGTTCCTTAACTTTGAAAATAAACGGAAAATTTCCCAACTGATCAGAAACATGCCATTAATAGAATATCTCTTATATTTTCATAAACAATTCAGTTAAGGCAAAAAAAGTTTTCTGGGATGTGTTTTTTAAGTGTATCCTTAAAAATTCTTTTTTTATTAAATGATAAAAAAAATTGTATACATTTCATTTAAAATTGAAATATTGTCACGGGAATTAAAAACTATCTGACTCATCAAATTCAGTTACTTTTTTTATAAGGTATTAGGTACTTATTCATTTTTTAATTTTGAAGAAAGCCTAGGGGAAATTGCTATTGGAATTTTCATTTTTCCCTTAACAATACGTCGTCTAATATCAATCAATAACTCCTATGAATTTTTTTTCATCTTAATGAAAATGAGAGAAAAATTAAAGGATGTCAGCTTTTCATTCAGGTAAAAAATGTAATATCCCCTTCAAATGTATAAAAAAAGTAAAAGGCTGCTTTAAAAAAATGCTTTTATTGGAATATTTTAACAAGGCTATCTCTAATTATTCGGATATTAATCGTTACAGATTGAGAGGTTTTTTTAACATTAAAAAATATATTCACTACTCAATTTCTGTTATTTGAGTTTTATTTTTTTCAAAACTCCACTTTTATTAAGGAGCATATTACTTATAATTATCGCATTGAAGGTGCATTAAAATTTATTTCGATTGCGGTAGTTTATTTTATAATTTTTAAGTAACATAAAAAAAAGTAGTAGGACGTTTATACATTTTGTTATTTAAAATATATAGGATTAATCCTCAAGGCGCTAACTCAAAAATACATAATAAGCATCATACAGCAACATAAACTATCATTTTTTATAAATTTAAGCAAGTAAAATTCAAAGCAAAGAATCTAAAAGATTTTGAAAACAGTAAAAAGGGATATTTTATATTGAAATAGAATTAAAATATATTACACTTGAACAATTTTTTTACATAGCTGTACTCTACTTTATTTGATATTTGTGAATTTAAAAACTTTACTTCTAAGGAACTAATTATGTAAAATTAAGAAAATTAAGTTTTTAAAAAATAACAAAACATTTTAACGAACAATATTAAAATATGTGAAGTGTAAAATAGTTGATCTTTTAGCAATATATTACGATATCATTTTAACTATCGTCCAAACAATAAATTGTTTCAGAAATTGCACTAAAATCACAAATTGAGCATAATCTAAACATCAAGTACCCCGAATTTAACACCCCACGTAAAAGCGTTAAACACACAATGAGGAGATTTACGACCAACACCATTACTTAAATCATGTTATGGGATTTAACGTCCTTCTCTATGTTAGAAGAAAATAAGGATTTTTTTTCTGAATGCTTAGAAAAAGAATTTCTAAGTAAATATTGTTTGCTTATAAAATGAAAAAAAAAAGTTTTTATGCATTCATGATTTAAATTTTCTATTATTGTTTGTTAATTTTATTTTAAAAATTATTTTAAATTTGCTTTTTATGTGCCTTGTTTTTAAGGTATCGATAGTCTTCGTTAAATTTCTTAGAAAATAAGAGCATATATATATAGGTAGTATTTTACTTATAACATTTTTATATTATTTCAATATGTTTAGTAAATTAAGAAGCATTGATGTTGTTTCTGAATCTTCCTTAATTAAAGCTAAAGTTGTTTTTATCCTCTTAAGGATTTTACTTCCTTCAAATTGTGTATTGATTCTAAATTAAAGTTAATAATTCCACACTAATCTTCGGAAGAAAGTTGCATGATCTATGTTCATCTTATGCAAACTCCTCTCTTTTAAAACTATCCTTGAGACTTTTATCTCTTTGTGCCATATTCATAATTAATGTTAAGTGAATTTATCTAAAGTTTCCATTTTAGGTGTTATCTTCATACTTTTAAATTGTTTCTCATTTAAGTTCCAGAAATAATTGAATTTTTCACGAGAACTGTTAAGCAAAACTGGAGTTGAAACTATTTAGACAACAACTAAAGTTTAATAGTGACAGCAGGCATTGGTTTTTAAAAAGGTAATATTATTTGTAAGAGAATTTTACTAAAATGATTTTAGTAAAGCACGCCAAATCTTATATAACCTTTTGTTTTCAACTTTTCACCATTGATAAAAGCAATGCAAGCATTTTTTACCTTTAAACTACAAACTGGGTTAAATATTAACCCCAAAGACTTTTTTGCTTACAAACTCATTCTGAAAGAAGCAATATGACTCATTAAGTACATATTTTTTTTTCGAAAATAAATTGAGAAGAAAATTCATTTTTATTAAAGTTTAGTCTGTGGAAAATTGATTTAAATAGCAGTCGAAAATGTCACTGACCAGTTTAACTGTAAAAATAAAATTTTCGGGATTATATCACTTTTTGGATTCTCAAATTTTCTCCAGAAACATAAGTAAAATCAGTTAACATGCACCTTTTAAAAAATTCAATATAATGCATCGTTATCAACAAGTAACCATGACCGTGACCCAAACGTAGTGCACACTTATGTAAGGGTTTAACTAATGGACCCAAATTTTGGGGAATCGAACTTGGCAGATACCGCCCCAAGCAGGACGTAGTTGAGAAAGAAGTGAAAAAATTGTGGCCACATCCCATGTTTACATTATAATGGACATCTTTTGACATTTCCAGAAAATTACTTGCGTTATATGGGATTGTTTCAAAATTTTAGGGAAAGTTCTTAATATATTCTAGGAGCATTTCTTGTAAGAAATGAGTAGCTCAGCTACCCGAATTTTTTTTTTCACACTGTTTCCTAAGGGATAAAAGCTTTGAATTTAATTGGCTTACACTTATTCTAGTGATTAAAATAAAGTTTAATTTTGGTCGTTTCATTAATAATTATAATAAAATAAAGTATACTTGTTTCGTTAGTGACTAAGTCCATTTGCTAGATATTTTTTATTATATTTTAATTTATATTCGAAACATATGTGGCTGGAAAGCTAAACTGCATAACATATTTTAATCCATATCCTTTTTACTTATAAGTCAGCAGGTTTTTGTTAAAAACTAATATTTTTTTAATGTTTAAAATTTAAAATTTGTATCTCCTGTTCTTATACATCATTCCAAAAGCTGCAAGATTCGCAATTTGGACACCCTCCTCAATATCACACTTTTCATGAAAAGGAATACAAAAAAACGTTCCATTCGATTGGTTTATTGCTATTTATATGGGTCTGAAGTTCTCCTCATCGGCTTTTAATAAAAGAATACACCCTATCGACCAAACCCTCCCTTTCCTTTAACGACGTGTCCTTAATACAAAAGTTCTTCTATTTTTCTTCCCATAGAAACATCGGAGCGAACAACAACACGAAAATATGAAATAAATAAATAAACTCACAGAGAGCGACGTCATAAAAATAAAGAAAATTATATTCTTCGCTCCGTTGTAAGATCCGACGATAAACGCAAGAGAAACATGACGAAAAAATAGCTCCCGGAATTTTTTGCTATCCGGTTTTAAACCTAATGATAGAGATGTAATAAAGGTAGAATTTCTATTCCACAACATGCAGCCATATAAAAACAAGGTTTTGCTTTTGTTGTTTTTGAACTAGTAATTGCTCTCGTTGCGGAATCCCTTGCGGCTCAAAAAGGTACAAAAGAAATAAAAATGTCTCGTTGTTTTTTACGGATTAATTTGGCTTTTGTTTGGTTCTGCTGGGCTTGTACCAAATGCTTTTCATCTTCTTGATGAATGGGGATTGGGACATCGGTTAGAAAGGTCTTTAAATTAAACCGTATTATTAAAACAAACCACAATTCGGGAATTGTAAAGAGGGGATCAAAATGGATATTTAAAATTGCTTAAAAGAAGAATACCCTTTGGGCTTTTATTTAAAAGGATAATGTGAATTCTTAAGATATACATTAAATAATGAAAATCTTAAATAAATTGTATTGGGTTGAAACAAATATAGTTTGACATCCAATTTAAGTTGATCGTTTAAAAATTAAAAAAAAATGCTTTTGCGTTTTTTTATCCACACTCTGAAATGTCTTTTTAATTTCATTATTTTCATATTAAAAACAAATTTATGTGCTAGTAATTTTATAGTTCTTAGTCAAGTAATGTTCTTTGTTAAAAATCATACATATGGCAGAACATTCTACACATTTAAAAATAAATGTAGAATCGTTTTGAAATGTGCATCCGAGGACCTCACTTGTATTGTTAGTTTTGTTAATTTTTTTATTGTATCTATAGAATAAAACGTAATTATTTGTAAATGAAAACGTATATCCCAATTACAATATAAACAAGAAGTTCATAAAGAACTAAAATAGCCTACTTTCCTGTTACTTAAATACTTACTGAAGTTCTAATCGGGAAAAAAACTAGGTTCCTAAAGTAAATATCATCAACAGCCGTTTCTACACTAGATTTATACACATTAGAAAAAAAAATCGAAACACAGCACCCAGCTATAATTTAAACTTCTAAAAGCCAAAATCAACTATTTTCCTTAATATTCGTTCGCAAATTAATTAAATATTATTTATCATCTGCTCGTGATTTATTTGTAGTTCGAAGAATAAATATTTATTAATAACAAAAGTAATGAAACTACTCCGAACTGCATTAAAAAACAAGAAATGTAAATTAAAACTAAGCATAATTGCATGCAAAAGTATGCCTTGCCGCTTTCTTGGTAGATAATTAATGAATAATCAAACAATCAAATTGTTCTACATTTTATGACGTCATTCCAAACTGATTCATGAAAATATTATTTTGCTTCAAATATGTTTAAATAAAGTTTCTCATGCCATTGTTGATTTGGCAACAGTGATTTTAATGACTCAAAATTGAATTTCAATGCTAATTCAATGGGAAATTCGCCGACAGATAGTAGATTTATGTCCGTCCGGACGTACAGACAGACGGACAAAAAGTATGAAAGTTGGGTATCTGAGGTCATAGCTTTCTAACAAAAAAAGAATTTTTAAGATCCGATGATTAGAACCGATTTTGGAAGGGGGGTACAGACAGACAGACAAACGGACAGACAGGCGGACAGACAGACGGACAGACATACGAACAGACAGACATACGAACAGACAGACAGATGGACAGACAGACAGTTGGACATCAACCGCATTTCAATACCTACAGTGATTTAAATGACTCAAAATTGAATTTCAATGCTAATTCAATAGGAAATTCGCCGACAGATAGTAGATTTATGTCCGTCCGGACGTACAGACAGACGGACAAAAAGTATGAAAGTTGGGTATCTGAGGTTATAGCTTTCTAACAAAAAAAGAATTTTTAAGATCCGATGATTAGAACCGATTTTGGAAGGGGGGTACGGACGGACAGACGGACAGACAGACAGACAGACAGACGGACAGACGGACAGACGGACAGACGGACAGACGGACATCGACCGCATGTCAATACCTACTTTTTCATTTTTTTAATTCTTTCGAATTAAAAAAAGAAAAGTAGGCTAAAAATTAAAAAATAATAATAAAACCAATCTCTCTATTCATGGCACTTCATCAGGGGGGACAGGGCATGAACAAGGGGATGTTTCATAAGATCAAACATAACAACTATCCTTAACACCCGGCAACAAAAAAAAGAGAAAGTACTCAATCGAACTCAACAATCATAATCGAAAATAAAAATAGAAATGAATCATGAGCTCAATATAAACACCAAAATCCAAGTGAAAGTAGAAGTACATGTTTAAAAACAGGTCCATTTACTTCGCTGGCTTTTACTGGGCCTCAGTTTCACCTGAAGGGAGAAAAAAGACCTAGGGTGACCAGACGTACTGCATTTCGCAATACGGTTTAGTTTGTTACTCAATCATACAGCTATAAAAATTGTATAAACAGTCTCCGCTTAATTTTTTCATAGTTATTTCAAGCAAAAACTACGTAAATAAAATAAAATTTATGAAAAAATAATGAGGATTTCATAGTTTAAAGTTAATCATTAATATAAATCAGGTCAGGCTAAAGAGACCAAAATTACTAAGCAAGAATTCTTCGTAATCTATCCAACGCATTCAAATATTTAGATGTAAAGCAATTTTAAACTGAGATAATCTCTGAAATGTGAACAAGCAATTTTAAGATCAGTTTCATTGCTACAAAGACTTTATCTTCTACTATTTTGTGTTAAAAAAAATGTTATTAAATTTGAGCAATCTTTGAATCATATAATGTTACTTAAATTTGCTTTCCTTTATTTGCCTTTTAATTGTTGTTGCTGCTGTTTTTATTTCTGGGGGAATATCATAATTACCCCCACAAGTTTAAAAATTATTATAGAGCATGGGATAATTTTGCGACACTCATTCCAACTTTTGTTTGTTTTATCAACAGACTACAGACTATGCCAATTAACATACAGTATCTGAAACTTAATTTCAAAGTTTAAAAAAAATTCCCAAATATTTTTCAGGACTTAAATATCAAAGCCTTTTATTGCGCTGAAAAAGTTTTATTTCTTTCCACATTTTATCGCACATTATTTTGCAACTATAAATTTAAAGGTTAATGATGGATTTGAGTTCCTCTCAAAAATACTGAAACAATAATGAAAAAAATTGTCGATTCATTACCCTAAAGATTGCTAATTATGTCTAGATATTATCTCCACCCAAACCTACATGGAGCATAAATTTTTATTCGATATTAAAAAAAAACTTTTTTCTCTTATTCAAAATACTGAATTTTGAATTGAATACTTCCACTAATTTATTATTATTTACTAGCAAATTAATACCCGTTCTCTGCACGGACTAAAAAAAGTTGTAATCGATCCAAGTATATGTACCATTTAATCCATTCCAGGATAATAAACTTATGTTGTTCTTTCCGCTCATTTTAAAGTATAAAATCCTGTTACTTATATTACCTTAAAAATCCAAAATAAAAAAATACGCTATAAAATTCACGCATAAAAGTCATCGTAATTTCCCTCTTAAGCAAACATATAAAACCTTTTAGCTCATTTGGCGCATTTTTGGTAAGAATTTGGCGAAAAAAAGATATAGCTACAAACACACTTATTATACAGCTCTAGCACAATAGCCTTCGAACAACAAACCAGCTTATAAATTTTTAAAAAAAACATTTTGCTCATTTGGCGCGTTTAGGTAAAAATTTGGTGAGTTTGGCAACGTATTTGGCGAAAAAATGAAAACATAATAATTTAATATACTCTAGTACGATGGCCTTGAACAACCATCACAGTTATATTTCACGGAAATAGCTTAAATATGAATATTTGCAATAAACAGAGCCATCAATGAAGAAATCATCACCCAAACCCACCTCTCCCCTTCAGGGACATGTCTAAATTGTAAAGGTGGCGATAGATGGCAGAATCTGTCATATAAGTGTGTGTATGTCGTGTCCGTCCTTCTTGACGATGGTTTATAAGCGGGTCTTTGTGACCAAGCACACAAGCCTGAAAATATATGTCTACCAACCAACCAACCCACCATAATATCCTGGAATGGAGACTAAACGGAATACGTCACTTGAAAGATGTAAATTATTTTTCAAATAATGAATTTAGTTTCTGAAGGTTATGGCAACAGAATGAAATAAACATTTTTAATTTTAATCATTTTCGTAAAAAGTTTTATTTAAATTTTTCAGCAGATGGCATCATGAAAGTTAAAAAATAATCAGATTTGAGCCAAAGTGGTGTTCGAATTTTCTCTAAAAATAGAACATTTCGAAACCTGAAAGTTCAAAAATCATAATCTAAGTATTAACTACGCATTTGTGCCAAGTTACGAGTCAAACAAATATCTAGTTTATGAGTCTATAAGAGACATACACACACAAACAAACACACAAAACTTCATTTTTATTATTATAGATTCAAATTATTGCATTAATTATTACTAATAATAGATCATAATGTCTTCTCCTATTTTATTTTATTTCAAATTAAGTTTTATTGCAGTTTTACATAACAATTATATGAAAAAGAGTTTTTTTTAAATATTTCTTGATAATATGAAATTTTCTCTTTATTTTCATTTTAACCATTCTCTTGACACTTTCACAAAACAAAATTAGTTCTGCTTTGGTTTTAATCAGAATGTCAAAAACTAATGTATGTTTTTGGAGAAAATTACAAACTCTTATATTTTATTTCTTAACTTCGGTTTTTTCCGCTTTTTACGCTTTTCCCAAATGCATTAAAAATAATAATTTTCTCTGTTCAGTGACATTTACAATTACTTTCAAGAATGTGAAGTATGACAAAAGCCTACTTTACAAATGTTGCCGAGTAATATGTTAGTTAAAAATAAGGGATTATTGATTATTAAAATAGAATAGATTTATCGATTTATTATCATTATTTTATGAAACTGCTATATTATATTTATATTGTATCATAGTAGAATGTGCATGACTTACAAGTATTTATTATATGGTATTAAAGTGCAATTGAGGCCCCGTGGCGCAGTGGTAGTGCTTTGCATTGCCGTGCCACAGGTCCGGGACTCGAATCCCGGATTGGGTGAGGTTCACTCAACCTTTAATCCCTTCATTGGGTCGATAAAATGAGGACCAACCATGCTTGGGAACTAAACACTGGGGGTCCCGTGTGAGGTTGACCATCTAACCGAGACATATGCCTATCACGCCAGAGCCCTTGGTCACGAAAGCTGAATTCGGCACAGCAGGATTTGGCCCAGTAATGGGCTGTTGCGCAGAGGAGTTTTTTTAGAGTTTACTAAAGTGTAATTAATTTTTAAATGTTAATGTTAACAAGTAAAATGTTTCTATCCTACTCTATAAACCAATATTTCTCATATTATGCATTGCCTTTTCATAACTAGGAAATACAAACCTTCAATGAGATCATATTTTATTGATGTTCTTATTATACTGGTTACTACATTCAAAGCGCTAGAAATCCGAACCTAAGCTATTTAATTCGTTTGAAATATGTATGATTCTGTTCAAGAACTTCGAAGCCCTGAATATTCATTTTTGATCACTACCTTTAATTTCAATCCCTGGATGGTTATTCAAACTCCAATGCTTCTGAATAGTAAATGAGTACCAGAGTCTATTCAATAAATTTAATTATTACATGAAATTTAATATTTATTTAATTTCAATCTGAATTCATTGAGATCAAATTACAAAGGCCCTAGTGAAATATTAGTAATTTATATTTTCTTATTGTATGAATAAACAACATTTACTTAAAGCAACCCACTGCGTATATAGGAATGAAAAATTAATTTCAATCTCATGTTTCAGTTACCTAATTAAAATAGATTCCAAAGCTTAAGATAATATCTCAATTTTACCATTTATTGTTTGTTACAAGTTATGGAGAAGTATATAAAACTTTAATAAAAGTTTGGCATGAGGTCTAAAATGTGAAATTTCATCTTTTACTTGAAATTTATGTTAAAACTAAATCAAGATTTGTTTTAAAGAAACGACTATTGATTGATCGAAGTTGACTGCAATTAAAAATGAAAATAAATTATATCAAAAATTATTTTTTAAGTTATACTAAAGGGTAAAAGTATTATTTTAATATTTAGTTAACAACATGGTCAAACCATGAAGATTACATATTTTACCAATAAATAATTAAAATATTTTTAGTTATATTTTTATTTGTTTGAAGTACTTACATTTTGCATACATATTTTTGTTTGTTCCTGGACATACATTTAAATCAAGATATTTTAATACAATTTCATTGCATGGTTTATGTTGGCATTTTTAATACAATTTCAGTTTTTATACTCAGACATTTATTACTTTTTACTTGTATCAATACTTTATTATGACATACTACTTTAATTTACTCTAGTACAACAAACGTTCAAATACAATAACTATGGATGCCAGTTGTATGAAAAATGCTGTAGTTGTATGAAATGCATTCAGCATTTAATTTATGATACTATTGATGATATTTAAAAATTCAATAAAGGTAACGAAATTGTCTCCTGTTGACAATGCGATTATAACTAAAAAGAAATTTCACACGATTCATCTGAAAATGTACCCAGTTAAGGAAAATACCCGAGCAGAGAATACATTAGTAAGAATAATTACTGGTAATATTTCTTTATAACCCTGCCTTCACATAAATATTAAAAAATATCAAACTTAATAAAAATGTACACGTAAACACTTAATTATAAACAAACTTCATTTTCAATTAAAAAGTGATTTTCAGAAATAATTTAAAAATTAATGTTTAAAACACAATGTTTTTAATAAATAAGCTTTAATTTTTTTACAAAAAGGTCTGCTGTTAATATTCAAACTTAAAATGAAAATTATGCAGTTATAAACCAAAGCAATTATATCACACAAATTATTTTGCTTAAGAAACTTTGTATAATTACTGAAACGCATATTTACTTTTGTAAATTGATTTTGGTTGAATATAATACATAAATAAGGTTTTTCGGTTCCAACTAGTTTAAAATTAAATTACTAACAACTTTTTTTAAAAAAAAATGAATTAATATGGCACAGGATTCTACAGTTTAGGCTTTCTTAGTAGACTTCTTCAATAGAAAATCAAAACCACTCATTCAAACACAAGATTCCTAAAATATCTAAGTCTAAGACCATCGTTTTACTAATTAGACAAGTATTTTCAGAAATTTCTTGTGCACATGCACAAGCTTAAAAAATATTCCAGCTTTTAAACAAAAAAATTATCTCGATTGCATAAAGTAGTTTTCAATACTACTTTTTGGCATCAGTACACTTTCTTCTAAAATGTTTAAATTGTTATTTCAGTTCAAACTTTTAAATTCAATCCTACTGTAAATGACGCGATTCGAATCGCCTTTCAATGGAATTTTCATTTGACAAAAGCATCTCCATTGACGTATGATAGTGGCAAATATTCCGCTTTTATTTTAAGTCACCGCGCTTTAAAAACCTGCTCTTTAAGAGTTTAAATAAATCCATTAAAAATCCAATTTCGTACCAGAAATACGACTGGGCAAACAAGAAAGGATAGCAGAATAAAAATAATAATAAAACTGAATTCTCCTGCAGTCTCAACTCTGCTGGAAGTTTCATCCAAATTGGGCTGTCAGTAGAAAATTTAATTTTCAAAGTAGAAAAGTCCTTCTATTTTTTTATCTTTTTGAAGTAGAAAGAAAAGAGAAGGATTAAATTAATGTTTAGAAAAAGAGAAAAACTTCCATTTTTTTTTCATAATGAAAGCCGAAACCTGAGTGTTTTCCCAGTGTGTTGACACTTTCGAGACCTTTCCGTTTGAAGCATCTCTAAGATCGATTTGGGACGAAAGAGTTTTAGCGTTTTTCTGTTAATGTTAAATGATCTGGTGTTATTTATCTTTTGAAAGAATAGTCATTCATAAGTGAAATGTGTGTTTTAGTTCTTCAATTAAGTGGGAACGTCCATTAAACTTCTTTTATGTTTTCTTGTTTTTACAAGAAATTTTTAATTTTACTTATGGATTGCTTAAAAAGATTTGTAAATGTTTGTTTAGATTTTAATTAATTAAAGACTTGAATTAAAAAAGAGTCTTTCTTTATTTCTTAGCTTCTGTTTTATCGCTTTAAATTGATGAGAGAGCATTAGGATTTTGTTTGCTAAAGACTACATCTTAATTTAACAATCAAGTAAGAGTAAAGTAAACCTACAATAAATTATTGTTGGGTGTTAATTTTCAAATCGTAAAGTAAATATGTTTTCTCTTGGTTATAATAGACACTTTTCTTAGCATTAAAAATAGTTTCGCTGATGATACTAAAATTCAAAACAGTTTCCCTGCTACACTGTAAAAAAACTGCACAGTTCAGACTGAAGGCAAAAGTGCTACAATTACCTTGTGATGATAATTTACGTATCATGATTTGATTCTGTACTGATTGTTTTTTGTTCTAGCTATTATGTTTGCTTCTTAACTGCAGAGTATCAAGATATACGTTCTTTTAAATTTAAATTATCTTAAAGCTTATTTAAAAGTATAAAATGATAAATATTCCCTGTATGCAGTTATTACGTTCAACATATTATATAATATGCATTGATCTTTCTGGCTGTTAAAATATAATGGTTGAAAACAAGACTTGTACCACCTTTAAATGCCAATATTAATTTAATTGCAACAAACAATCCACAAGCTCAAAATTTAATTACCTTATAACCCAACCAATTTACGCTTGCTATTTATCCCAGATCATTGCCAATACCACACATTAACAATGCATATTCACTGACAATCTCATATCCCCTAGTGTTAAACCCCACGCAAAATCAATCCAATTTATGATAAATCCAATGCCGATCCCGTTTCTACCTAATAACGTTTACATCTTCCCATTATGGATACGACAGAATAATTGACAGCTTATACCGAAGACCCGTTCGGATGGACAGCACGGTACACAATGTAATTATTACCAAAGGTCAAGGCACACCTTTTGTCGATAGTGTAGCATCGATTGATTACTGGGGATAGTGGATGGGCTCTGTGCAAATTAATGTTTCGTATTTTTAAGATTTTTGGTTTTTAATTTTTTTTTGGTAAAGAATGGAGAAAGCTGTTACATGGTAAGATTAATGAAAGGATATAAGATTAGAAAATTAGTTTCTCTGAACTTTTTTTTTTTGGCTGTTTGACTTCAGAAAGGTGTTGTGAATAATAACGCCTTGGACATTGATATGTATCAATTTGTTAAATATTTACAAAGTACACATATTAATGCGCCTGATATTTTATAAACTTTAATAATTTATGTCTGAAATAAATGTTCATAATAATATGAAATAATGTATTGTTATTAATTTTAAAAGTAGAAAAATTGATTTGCAGAAAATAATTAAAATGTTACAGAAACTAATAAAGCAAGTTGGTGTGTAAAATCAAATTATAAATAATATTTTATGATAGTTGTTTAAATAAGAACGGTAATTTTTTAATAAATATATTTTTTGTGTTTTGTTGACTTTCGTACAGTTAGCAGCATTGAAGCCAGTTGATACACACAGCGATGTGCAATAAAGTTAGAATATCCCCGAGACTATTGGCCCATGAATCAGTGCCCAACTTCGTTTCTGCAGCCTTTGGGACTGATGAGATATACTAATTGTCCGTGCCGAGTGACTAGTACGTCAATGAACATCCGTTAAACTTCCCAAGGAAGCATAGTACTCATCAATCGACCTAAGATGCACGATTCGGATACATATTAACAAAGGATCTCCGTTTCAGCAGTCTTTGAGACTGAGCGAGGCAACTAGTGATTGTCCGTGTCGAGTGACTAGTACGTCAATGAACATCCGTTAAACTTCCCAAGGAAGCATAGTACTCATCAATCGACCTAAGATGCACGGTTCGGATACATATTAACAAAGGATCTCCGTTTCAGCAGTCTTTGAGACTGAGCGAGGCAACTAGTGATTGTCCGTACCGAGTGACTAGTTTGACGATGAACCTCCAGTTAACTTTCCAAGCGAGCTTGGTACTCATTAATCAACCCCAAAATCATAAAGGGATGAGTTAGCTAATGACCAACCCTACCCGTATACGAACACGGGCCTATGGCATAAAAGTGCCAAACACTACCCCAGATCACAACAAAAGTCAGACGAATTGATCACTACACCATTGCGGCTACTATGAATGAAAAAAAATTTCAGAAAAAAAACTCACTAATAGCAAATGTTTATCGAAAGTAATGTTGGTAAATCTCAAAAAAAAAATCTTTCTTAGTCAATTTGGCAACTTTTCAGCTCTGTTTTAATTAATTTTACCAATTCAATTAAAACCTATTTGCAATAAAACTTAATAGTAACTAATGAAGTCCATGGTGATTAAAGTATATTTTCTACAGAAACCTAAATGAAATGTGACGTTTTAAGGAACTGAAAAATTAGTCTAGCATAATATAATTAATTCAAAATACCAACAGGATTAAAACTGGGACAAAAAAACTAACGTCTTTGTGTAAAAAAAACACAATTATTTTAACAATATATGTCGTTAAATAACACTCTTTAATTAAAAACTTTTGTAACTAAGGAAATTGAATTTAAGAAAAAAGAAGTGCATTGGCTATGCTTATAAAGTTATGTTTTGTTAGGTAGGACTATCAAACTATACATCTATTTATTATAAAAGAAAAATTTCGGGATATTAAATCAAAATACAACAAAAACGGAAAAAATAATTTATTCTATATTAAATACATTAAAGTAAGAGCAACTAAATGCTAAGATGATGGCATATTTTCTCTAATCTTAGCTAATCACAAACGTGAAAACGTATCGTTACTTTAAAAGAAATATTTATATTCAAATAGTTTTAGAGAAACTTATATTTTAGAACAAGTCAGTGTCCGCTAGTAAAAGTAACTCTTTATAACATAAATAGCAGCTATTGTACCCTATAATAATGACTTTAAATTCCCATCAATCAATCTCGAATAAAATATATGTTTCTACGTATTTCTTTACAGGATTTTCTCAAAAAATGTCATTATACACATTATAAATTACAGAGCCTGAAACTAGCAATTACTTAGAAAAATACCAAAATAAGTTTTCTAGTAAATTAGGCAAAATCTCATTTTAAAACAGTGCTTTTTTTACAGAAAAATGTAGTTTCTATTGCCCCACCTTGAAGGCGAAACCTTAATGGTAACATTTTCGTGACATTCAACGTTTTCCATTATGTAAAAAAAAAACTTCTAAGTAGGTGTTAAGCAGCGGTAAATGATAACGGGTTTGAGACCTGCTGTTAGCCAAGATTTTTCACTCGCTACTGTATTGTTTAAGAATTCTTTGTTTCGTTTAATAGTCTCTTGTGGTGCTTCTGGGAGGTTAGTTTTGCTCGTTTGAGAAGGATTACGCTCAAGATTGCAGTGGTGAAAATTATTTTAGGGGTTTTTAAAGTTGTATTTTTTTTACTTTATAATGGTGGGTTGTCGTGCAGTGAAAAATTTCCTGAACTAATAAAAGGTAGGTGGGTTTTCTAAAAGAGAATATTTTATATTTATACAAAAGAATAACATTTGCTTTAATATTATAATAATAATTTTTAAACTTACATAAAGCAAAAACATAAAAAAATAAAAGCAAGTTACACGCTCTCCTTACTATAAAAACAATTTTCTCGCTAGATTTTTGTAAGTAGGATTGTATTAAATTATAAACTTATTCAAATTTTAAAAATATTTTAACACTCTGAAAGGTGTTTTTATGAAATGTCATAAAAAAAACTTCATAGTGTAGTTATCAAAATTTTAATATTTGATAATTAGGATAATTACGCATTATATTTATCGCAATTTGCAATAATTTTATAAAAACTTTGCTGTATAAGTTGATAAAGAAAGTAAAACACTTTTAATAAATATTTTTATCTTTAAACATTTCTTAAGAAAATAAGTTACATCATGTGCCATCTGGAAACGAAGCCTTTCAAATTTTATATTTATAAAGATTATTAAGTTAATTTTTTAATCGTTATTCGATATTTTTATGGAGCGCTATTTTAAAAAAAAATCTATATTTCTTAACGTTTAAGTATTAGCTTGAAACAAGTATTCTTAACTATCATCCTTCAATTGCAACTGTATTTGATAACTACATAAATTATTAATGATAACATTCCTAAGAACTAATTATAATTAATAAAGTTTTGAATTATTCAGTTATAATTGATTAAAGGCAATTAAAGTAACGTTAATGGGAAAACATATCCAATTACAAATCGTATCGCATTCCAAAACTAAAACCTAATCATAAATATCGATATACTACAGGAAAACCGATTATCGTATCCATTCAGACAACACCAGAGCAATCCACTAACGCGAATTCTTCCATGAAAGGCAAGAGAAAAGCATCTAGTAATGAAACATGGCTCGTCGTAAAGATTTAGTACAGCAAACTATGAAGTTACTAATTCTCCGAATTAGGACATATGAGAGACCGCTCATACCGCAGTCCTCTAATCCATTCGGAAATTCAATTGCTTTGAATTTTTAGCTAATGACTTCCCCTAAGACTTTAAGGCAGCGCTGGAATCCTAAATGAATTATATGTCTTACCTGGAGAAGAAAAGATTTTTTCGTTTTCCTTTTCTTAAATTAGTTGTTTAATTCCTCGATTGCGGGTGCTTCGTTTCCTGCGTCGAGCAATTTGTTGCCGAGAGCTATTTCGTTTTGTTTCATTGTCTTGAGGTAGTTGGGACAATAGGGGAAAACTTTTTTTAAGGATTTGGAAACAATGTTTTGAGGGTTCTTTGGGATGTTTTTAGCTTCGGAAATGAATTGGGAGTTTATTTTATAAGCTGGGTGTTGGAATTTAATTTGGTTTGTTATTCATTTGTTTAAGGGTTTTTTTTGTAAGATGCCTGGGGGATTACTTTGAATAAAGAAACGTTTATTATTAAACAAATTGTTTTACATTCTTTTTTTAACCATAAAATTCTGTAACCACTTATTCACTGTTTTAAAGACTATGTTGCATATCTAATTATTTAAGCTGCTGTTAGAAATTTTTATTGCAAATCCTGTGCGAAATAAAGCTTATTTAATTTAATTTAGACTTTGACAAATACATAATTTCTCAACTAAAAAAATCCTTTTTCAAATTCAAATATTCTCCATAAAAATTGCTAGTTTTTAAATAATTCACACATTTAGTTATTAAAATTTTGAATTTAAATAACAAGTGTTTTATTCTTTCATTGTTTTTACAAGTGTTTTATAATTTTATTCTTTTTTATAAAGTGTCTTACTATTTATTTAACAACAACAATAATCACAGTTTAAAAATATCTATTTTATGTATTTTAAAAATTATTTAAGAATTCAAGTGTGGTTAAAGAGTTCAATGAAATTAAAGAATTCAATGTTTTTTAATCAGTGTGAAATGTATATATGCAGATATATGAATCAGTAAAAATAGTTAAATTTTTAAAAACCTAAGTAAGAGGGTTTCAGTAAATGCACCGCAAATGAAAGCTCTCTAAATTCACTATAACTATTAAATTAAACAGTCAATTTCATCAATATATCTTCTCTTAATGATCTCTTCTAATAAATTCCCAAACCCAAATTAACTTTACTAAACCTTTTCCTGCCATGGTACCTCTTTTAAATCCACCTCCGTAACCAACATGCTTTGGGCAATCCCGGGTCGCCCAGCGATGTCACACGGAGTATGTAAATGATTATCAAGTACTGGCTATAGCAGTACACCCAAAAGACTTGGTTAACGACTATTGATTGATGGCAAAAGGCGGAGACAGTCCGAAGCCGGAGAATTATTAGGTATTCCAATTCGCGTAAGGACAATCCCAATATTGAACTCGGTAAGTGGTTTGAACAATTAGTACACTAAATTATTGTGGTAGACTGCGTCAAAGAACATGGGTTTGGGTGTTTAGAATCTATCTGTGCATACAGTTTTTACAAAGTTTATTAGTCATGCTTACCAGCACCACGTATTCTAACGCCTACAATATTGCTATAGTTTTTAAGCACATGTGCCTATGCCACAATCCAGTTTCAAATCTTGATTCGTGAAAAAAAGAACACTGACTAAGGTCGTAGCGTACGCGTGCGCAAGCAGAGAAACTTCAGCACAGTACTCGATAATTATGTTTAAAGCAGCAGCTGTAATCCTGTACAGAAGAAATCGCTGTGAATAGGCGGCAAATGTGCTGTATTTGTATAGAAATATTTACAGTATAAACAATTGACCTTGTAAATCAGGTTTGGCCTTCAAATATTGCCTAGTAAAGTTTCAGAACTATTAAGGCTACTTCAATATTGAAAAGGCCGAGACAGTCCAAAGGTGAGTAATTATTAGGAATTCCAATTCACCTAATGTGATGAACCTGTTAGGTCACCCTGTGGTGGGACGCAGGAACTCATGTAAGTAAATTTATCTCTTAGTATACTAAGATTGTTATGGTGAGTTTTGCAACAAGACGCCATTAAATATATGAAGAAAAATAATTGAGTCATTCATCAGCTGTGTACCTAAACAAGTTCATTTATGACAGATTAGGCCACCCGTTGCTTAGCTAAGTTAACGCGCAACGAATGTCTTTAAACTATCTTTGTGTGCCAATGCACCATGCCAATAAACAGACATTTTCTCAAATACCAATTTAAGTAATTGGAAGGATTTTTTGAGAAACTTTTTTAGCAACATTTTGAAGTAAAATACAGAATTTATTTGTGTTACTATGTCAGCACAAAATAATAGTCAATACATAGTTACAATTTTGGCATTTGTCACTGTGCTACAGCACTCAATTTACATTTATAACGTAAATTTTATATATATTTAGTTCTGAATACTATATAATACCTGAAACATATATTTCAAATGCAGAATGTATTTGTGTTACCGTGTCAGCACAAAATAATACTCAATACATTGTTACAATTTTTATTACAGCACTCAATTTACATTTATAACGTAAGTTTTATATATTTAGTTCTGAATAATATAACACCTGAAACATATATTTCAAATGCAAAACATGGTAAATCTAATTCTGAATATATTTTTAAAAAATAAGAATGTACTGTTCAATTATAAGCATTTTAAGAGCTGATAATAGAAAATTTTGTATTTTCATTGAATCATGTAGTAAGATTGAGCTTTAAACTCTTGATCAATCCAATGCGCTTTGGCAACAATCATAGTTGATTACAATTGCATTCCGCTTCAATTTATGATCACTAGACCTCTGCTTCGGTATCTCCTGGTTTAATGTGATATAACAATAACGTCAATGATGAAAACGTTAAACTGAACTCGAATGTAGTGAGTTTGATGGAAAGATATGTACATATTGTATTTTGGGTTGGAATAGTGAAGGTCTGCGTTACATTCATTGGATGTCAGTTATGGAACTCAATATATGAATCATAAAAGTAAATTGTTGAATAATATCTGCTACGTTTATTTGAAATAACTTTTGTCAGTATTGCGTTGGATTACTGCGATCTGAAGGACGAGAATTCTCGTTGTTCTGAGCAGTAATAAATTATTTTTAAAAAATTTGAGTGAATCGGTATTTATGTATTTATTTAAACGCATATTAAATAGAGAAATATGCGGAAAAAAATTAAATGTTATGTATTCTATACTTTCAAAAGGCATTTAGATTAATTTTAGAAGTTTAAAAAAAATATTTTGCATAGTAAACGTTTTATTTTGTAAGGAAAACATTTTTGTTATTTTTAAATTACTATCACACTAAAACACGTTGCTTTAACTCCTAAGCCCTAGATGCCTAAAAAATATTATTTTTTCCTTATTAAAAGATGGTTTAATGCAAAAAGGAAGTGGGTTAAAGTTATAATTTCCACAGAAAAGAAAAATTCACCTATACAAATACTTAGGTGCTTTGATAATGCCTATGTAATGTATTATTTTAATCTTATTAGGATATTTTTTCAAAAACGTCCTTCAAATAATTACTTAAAAAAGAAAATATTTAAGCATTACACGAGATAAATATTCCTTACAAACTAAAAAAGATAAACTTATTCCATCATAAGGTCGCGAGAATGTCATCAGATATAATGAGCTCTTTAACAAAAGCCGTAAAAGCCTTACAAAAGAAGAAAAGTATTTCTGGGATTAAATAAAGTTTTTAATATTTTAATGATGTGTCCTATCCTAAAAAAGGTACTTATGATACTGAATAATAATAATTTTTAAGTCAAAGCAAAAACTCGACTTTTATAAAATGCGTAGAATTTTTTTTAATAAAAAAGAGTGTAAAAATGCATGTTTATAACCTTTGTGAAACGAAAAATGCAGATATATCGATAACTTTTATTTGGAAGATTATTTTTATTAGGGTTGCGTTCTTCTATATCAATTATTTGGTGCATCGACTGATAAGTCAAATAACAAATTTTAATACACAACGTTTTATAACATTATATAACACATTCTAGTAATACTTTTTTCTCGTGACCCTATGAAAGAACATAATTTCATAATTGTAGGGTTTTACGACCAAACAAACGTATTTCACTCTTACATATTTTCGGAGAAGTGATTAATAAATTTTATTTTCAAAGATGAAGTTAAAATTCTTATTTCAAGTAAATATTTTTTTAAACCCTTTGTTTTAATGCAACTCAAATAAACTATCTAAAAGGAACTACTTTTTAAAGCCAAAAATACTTAAACTAAGATTTTAACTATATTACTTAAAGAGCAATAATATTTCAAATATACTAATTTATATATCCAGGTTTTTTTTCTTATTTAAAAATATGTGCTATGAATCGAAAACATGGCATGAAGAATCTTTCAACTTTAAAATGAATAAAAAGAGTCTTTATATTCAAGAAATGTATTGCTAAATGTCATCCTTAATATACGAAACTCTTTTGAATGTGAGAAAATGCATTACCGTATAAAGAAAATATTTAAAATTTCGTGAGAAATATTTTTAAAGGAGTTTAGTCGAATGATGGAATCTCATAAGCTAAAAACTAAGTTAATCACTAAAATGATGTTTATTTTGATTTTATATGTAAAACTTTGAAATAATTATGTAATTTTGTCTCAATGGGCATAATCTAATGAATAGACATTCAATTAACATTATTTTATGAATTGAAAAATTTATTATATTATAAAATGAACAAATATCGAAATAGTTTACGTCAAAGATATTTGTTTTCTGAAAAACTTTCATAAATTCAATGCATGAGCTATCGCATATCTGGATTTTTCATAACTATTTCTTCATAAGCTTTTTTTGCATTTGCCCTTTCATCAACATCAATCTAAATATTAATTTAATTTGTCAAAAGAGTGATGGATTACAAAATGTTTAATTTAATATGTTGGTTTAAAAAATTCATATTTTCGTAGTTCGAGAGAGAATTAATACTTGTCAACATTTTGGAATATTAAGTCACGTAACTTGTCAAAGAACGATGAAAAATCAAAAAGAATTGCACAAATATCAAAGAGAAACTTGATTCTTTTTAGTTCTCTTCTTAGCAAAACGCAAAACTCGGGGAAGAATTCAATTAACTTCATCAAAAGTTGCGAACACTCTCTTCATTCCATATGTTCTCTACATTCCTAAAAATCTTTCTTTGAAAAAAAACTTAAAACAATTTAAGTTAAAAATGTTTTTGACAGATGTCTTAAAATTCTGTTTTAAAAGTAACATAGGAAGAATAAAAATGAATAATACGAAAAAAGCATGACTAACGTATAACATTATTTGTTCTGTCCGTCGAAAAACAATTGTTTGAGTTATTTTAATTGTTCTAACAGCTGGAACCTTGGCATGGATGGCAATTTGTACTGCAGTAAAATAATCAAGAAAAGAAATTTAAGGGTAAATTCGAGATTAGTTTTCATTTTGTTTTATTTTATGACATTCAAATAGCCTGTATGAGTTCTTACAATAAAAGTTTTTTATAAATCAGCTAAAGCTTTTCATTTTTTATGTGGTACGCTTTGCTTGAGTTGAGAAAAATTAAACGTTTATTTTCTTTTAAATACTGCAGTGGTTTATTATTTGCAGTCCAATTATCCATCAGATTTTTTAAAAAGAACTCTAATTGAAATTTTTTAAAGTTATCCAATTCAACTTTTTTATTAAATAAATAAAAGACATTATTTTAATTATGATTATTAATTCTATTAGAGACATTCATTCAACTACGTTAATAATTTAATTATCTACTTCGGTTTAAGCAAATACCTTAAGTCAATTATAGATCTTTATAATTCTAAATATAGTCATGCAAAATTACAACTCTAATTTTCTCCATAAATTTATCTATTTATATCTAACTACGGCTCTTATAAAAATAAACTAAAAGTTACCCCATGACACTTTGATAGGAAGGGTAAAAAGAACGGTTTAAAAAACGGAATGGTTTTAAAAAAATATATTTTATTAAATATTACTATTTATAGCTCCCTTTACAGATATTAAAATCTGTCATGAATGATTGGGTAATTTAACTTGATTCATTAAATATATTAATAAAATAAATATAAAACTTTACAAATTTATTTTACTTTAAATTTATGATCTAATAAATGGAAATTTTTTTGAAAAAATGTTGGTTTAGTTCTGTTTTAATTGGTTATGTTATACACTAGAAATAAAAACAAACTAGCTTTAAATTTCTTTTCTATGATATGTCTTTCTTTTCAAAACAGTATATGCCGTAAAAATGTTTTGTAAAGATTTACAGAGTAGAATGGAATTTTATTGAGCGAAAATATTGGAGGTTTTTTGTTGGTTTGTTTTTGTAACATCGTTTAGAATAAGAATACAACATTTAGTTGTTTTTACGTTACAAAACAATTTCGAGAGCTCAAAGTTTTATTTTGCTAAAATGAATTTTTTCAATGTACTACAGAGATTTTATAGACAAAAAAACATCTTGCTATAAGTCGCATAAACGAATTGTTAATGCAGTTTTTTACGTTTGTAGTAATTGATATTCCCATAACTTTATGCTCCTTCTCTGAAAACGTAATTTTTTGCTCAGATTTATACATTTATTGTAAATATACTGATTTATTGCAGCCTTTATCAGCTGCTTATTGAAATTTATTATTGATGATAACGTGCATCGTTAAATGTTTCTACTTTTTCTTTTAAAAAAATATATACCACTACTAAAAATATTTCTTAAGAAAAAATTCGTTTATTTTAAAACATTTTAACAGCGAATTAATTATATGCCCACCAGTTAGGATTAATTGTTTCATCGTCAAAGATTTCATTTTAATTGTGAGAAGTACATTTTAAAAAATATTCTTAAACAGCATTAAGTATGATTGCAATTTGATTTAAAAAAATTTTATGATACAACTTTTCATTTTAAATCCCATTTAATTGAGAAAATGGAAAAATTGGTACAAGATATCCAATCACTTTAAAATTTTATATGTAAGTGAAATTGTAACCAATAATTTTTTAGAATATGTTTAAAATGTCTGGGGTTTAAAACTCTTTTCAAGTCATTATTGTCAATTGTGGATAAAAATAAGAACTATAGTCAATATGCTTTTTAAAAAGAAATCAGCCTTATTAGCCTAAGTTTCAGGTAATATTTGAATTTTTTGCAGGTGTTATTAAAAGCTTTTTTACGGACAAATTAACAAGTTCTTTTTAAAATTTGGATTTCAAATTAGCAGGTAAAATGTTTTAAAAGAAAAATACAAGCAAAACTGTAAAAAGATACTTTTCGTTGCATTTTTTGGGGGGAATGCTTTTAACCATTTTTCGTTTCAAAGTTTCGTTTATAGTTTTTCATTACTTAAAAACTAGATAACAAAAGATCAAGAATAAATTTACTCTTACGTAATTTTTCAATAATTAATGCCTCGAGGAAAAACCTTTTTACAAATTATAAATTAATGAAACAAAATTTTCTTTTTAAAATTTTATTTAGGTTAATCTACCTATTTCTTAGGTGTTAAAAGTACAAAATAATTCAACCTTTTACATTAAATCAGATCCCTGAAATAGTACACTGTAATAAAAACTTAAAAACTATTAAATTTAGAAAAAAATCATTTAAATGTAAATTAAATTTTTGTTAGAATTTACTATCCGAAATTTATTTGGTAATCACACATTCCATTGGCTTGTTTCTGGTGACGTATTTTTTCAAGCTTTCATTCATGCTTCTCTTTTCATCCGTGCTCCTATTGGTGCTCTGTTTCCACGTGCTATTGATTCACCAATAGAGGTTCGAGAAATAACTTATTATCATTCAATATTCTATGTTGCCACGCAAGACCTGAAACGTGTCCATTGCGAATGTTTTTATAGCAATGTAAATGAAGAATTTTAAAGAGCCAAAAGCATTAAAGAATTTCAAAGAGTTTTCCATCCGAAATAAAACATTGTAATTATATGTTGTATATCAATAGTTTACCATTAAAACAGAAATTAATTATCCCCTTACTTTTTTTTTACCCTCATTATGCACAAAACCGTACTTTTAACTTATTCCTAGTGTTAAGAATTACATTTGTAAACCCTACTATCGTGAATATACAAGTAAACGCTAATAACATACATCGTTGTAAGGCATCAATTTGACAACTTCCCAATATAATCCTGACATTGCAATATCGAAGGACATTGAGAAGTAGTGGTACTAACTTCACTCAATATAACCTGAGCATTGCAATATCGAAGGACATTGAGAAGTAGTAGTACTATATATTATACAATTAGGATTCTGATGGAAAATTCCGATAATTATAATGTGATCTAATGGTGTCTAAAATTAGTTAAGCATAACATTTCATCTATTTTAGTCTTAATTGACTTTTATTAATTTTCCTTTTTAAGACTAAGAAAGATGAAATCACAATATGAAACTAAAATTGTAAGGAAAATAGTTTCAATGATATTTTTGTACAAAAACATAATTGACTTTTATTAATTTTCCTTTTTATGTTTTTGTACAAAAATGTCCTTAAGACAATTTTCCTTACAATTTTGTTTTCATATTGTGATTTCACCTCATTTAGTCTTAAAAAGTAAAATTAATATTAAGTTAATTATGTTTTTGTACAAAAATGTCATTAAAATTACTTTCTTTACAATTATGGTTTCAGAATAGAGATTCATCGCTTAGAGTTATAAAAATTTAAATTGATAGAAGTTAATGATATTTATGTGCAAATATGTCTTTAAAATAACTTTCTTTACAATTCTGGTTTCAGATTGAATCAAACTATATAAATTAAAAAAACGAAGAAAAATTTGGACACAATTTCTTTAGTTTACCTATTTCTGAATGTATTGCAGTTGTTTTATTTATTATTTATTATTTTCTTTAGTAATAATAAATAATAATCGATAAAAATGTTTTTGCTCTCCTTAATTGGTACGTATAAACACTAATAAACCCTTATTTCAGGCAAATCAGCTTCTCCTCTAATGATTTCACAAGATGGCCATGAATACATCTACCTAGCCCTAATGATATCGATGCCACCCAATATATGGACCATTCTTTATAATTTCCCGAAGTCTTTATTCAGTTTCTTGAGCACAGCTGCCTCGATTGCAGGTTGATTTCTAGGCATGCGAAACATATTATTTTAAAACTACTGTTGTTTTCAAAACAAGTTTTGTTGCTGTTTTTCTGAACATAAAATAATAACAACAAACAATTTTGCATTTGGCCAAAATAGGAAATGTTAATGCAATTAAAACAAAAATCTGATGCGTTAAACTCCCGAAATCCGATGAATAACAATGTTCAAAATGTTCAAAAATTATGAAAAATGCGAAGTATAGATCTCTCTTAAGAAAGTTTTCATTACAAATTAGCGGCATCTCATAACTACAGGCAAGAGGCCAGTTATCAAAAAAACTTAGCATAAACATTTGCTGTTTAGTATGCTGTCTTTCAACTTTACAGGCAGGTAGGCGTGCATGAGGATTGGTTTATAATTAGTTTTAGCTTCCACATTACGTTTATAACGTAAAAAGTGGAAGGTTTTATAATCGTTCAGTCGTCCGTCTGTCTGTCCGTCCGTCTGTCTGTCCGTCACCCACTTTCACAGAAAGAACCACAAGTCCCGCAGACAAGTGGGATACGTCATTTTGAAGCAAAAAATCAGATTAGGCTACATTCCAAATTTCATTTAAAAAATTTAATTAGAAGTTTATTTAAAATTTAAACAACTAAAAATTTAATCTACATTGAAATAACATGCAAATTCCATTTTTATTCAATATTTTCACTGTTGCCATTTCGTTAAACGTACGAGAAACTTTAGTTAAAATAAATTTAAAAATTTTGAAAAAATATTTATTTATGCGATATAATTCAGTTTGGATTGTTGTAATATCACAATAGAGTTCTTTTGATGGTTTATTATATATGTATGAAGAAAGATTCATAGATAATTCTAACTTGGCATAAAAAATATGCAAAGTTTCGCTTTTATTTTTAAAGCATCAATTGCACGAATTATTTATTTTTCGAACTTTAAAATAATTTAACACACGATAAATAACTGAATTTTCGAAAGAAATGTAAATGGGAAATTGTGGCGACACAAAGATATTTATTAAAAAAGAGATTACATTATTATTCTTCAAACTTCAAACAAATTTAGCAAACGATAAAGTCTAATTATTAAATCTGAGAAAGAAGATTAATGAAAATAATTAATTTTATCGTTTAAATGTTTAATTACAACTAGCTAAAGGCTCTGTTTGGCGAATTTCTTTCTGAGGTGTTTAAATAGTTTGTTTCCTGTTAAGCACAAATGTTGTGTGGAAGCGGTTTAAGTGACAGATTCTGTAACAAACCTACTTGTTTATTATTATAAACGAAAATTTGATATTTGATTAACTGTATTTTTTAATGGTTTAGCAATTACAGGCTCGTTAGATCAGTGTCTCTTGTAGCTCTAGTGTGACATAAATTCAATCCAAACCAAATTTTAAAACTAGTCAATGGAATCCTTTATGTACAAAAGTTTTATTTCATATAGTTCTAATTAGAAAATATAATAAATTAAAGGCTATCATAATGGAAACCAACATAAAAATATGGAACACGAACTTAAATAGAAAAATTATATCCTTCTGTTTAGTATCACTTCAGTGATTATTTTCCCTAATTTTCTCATCTTTACCATGGCTTAAGAGGTATGGTCTGTCCTATAGATTTAATGCTTTATTTCTGCAATCAGAATATCTATTCAAGTATTCTGTGCATTTTTAAGTTTGTTTCACTTAAAAAGAATGATTTTATATTAAGATTTTTTAAGATTAAAGAGATAAGAGATAAGATTTTTCACGTAAGAAAAAATTAATAACAAAACTACTTTTTTGTGTGTAGATAAAAAAAATTACGGACAATTTCTGGGTGTCAAGTTATATTTAAACACCTAACATTCATTGAATAATCATTTTTTATTTTTTGAATTACATTGTCTCATTGAAGCTGAGGTTAAAAATAACATATGGAGTGTAGCTTGTATATGTTTTATATACAAGCATTTTTAAAGCATTAAAAAAATTAAAAATACAATTAAACATCTTTTTTTAAATTTGGTTTCGACGTATTTAGACCCATTTGCTTTACATTTCATATAATTATTTACTCAGGTTTCAAGTACTCATCATAGGCTACGAAACAGGTACAAAAATATTCAAAACATTGTTCCTCTGCATCCCAGCTGATTTGCTAGTTAAGGGTCAACAAATACGCTGGATCGAAGCCAGAATTGCAATTTGAGCGTATCTGCTTTCAATTAGCGGTGATATATGTGTGAGAAAAGGTGGTCTTGTCCCGAAGCAGGCCCGGAGATGATGTAATCTATTCCGTTACACTTGCTTAATAGGAAGATTTAACAGTAGATAACTTTTGTCTCGAGTTATCTGAGTAGTGTTTTACGCGTAATTTAGCCCGGTTACAGCTCAATTTTTCCTTACTTAGCATTGCATTTCCGTAATTTTTCAAGGGTATTTGCATTTTATGTTAAGAAAGAATATGAGAGCCATAAATATATCTTAAAACATTACAAAATGCTTTTGGTTTATTTAAATATTAAGGTTGTTAGTTATGCGTTAGAGCTGTTTTAAAGATATTTGGATATTCACTTATCCTTCATTTTTATCTACTTATTCGACAATCATCATTTTATAAAAAACGTATTCAAGAAGATAGTTTCTTTCTTTCATATGTTAATTTTAAATGAACAGTAATTAAAAATCTCACAACCATTTAGGTATAAGGTAATCTATTGGAAAAAATGACATGGGAACTTTTTTAATCTTAACATATATTTCTTAATATTATATTAGCTGATTAATATTCATAAGCATTTTATTTTTCATGCATACTTAATGTTTTTATTTGACAGTCATATTCAATGCCCTATTACTTACAACTAAATAATACTATCCTCTACCCACCCCCTTATGGTTCTCTATAATAAATATAATGCCATATGCATTCTTTTATTCATTGATATTGCCCTCTTTTAAGTTCCTTAAATAAAATACCCCATAACAACTTTCAGATTACTCACGAAAATGAAATGTCGCCAATTCAAAGTCAAACATTTCGTTCTTGTACTAAAAGTAATAGCTCGATGCTGTGGCAAAACGCAATTGAGGTAAATTTCTATTATATATCAGAAATCACTCCTTTGCGTGTCACAATATATCTTTCATTCCTCCCTCTATTCTCGGTGGTACGACAAGATCATTTCTGGTATTGAAGTTGGAGAGCAAGGGCACAACATACCTTTTCACTTGAAAAGATCAACGACGTAAATAAAATGGACTGTTTATCTCATTGTTAAAAGGACCCTGAGAAAGAGTCCAAGATGTATCTCGCCAAATCAGTCATTTGGAGGGAAAGGTTGCTATGTTTGACAGTTCATCACAGTCGTTTGAGTTAAACAAAAATAATTAGAGAAATTATTTGTATGTATATTCGCTACGACTGCGCTTAATTCACATGTTGAATTGAGAAACTAATTTATTACGCCTGTTTTGGACTATTTCAAAGCGAAACTATATGTTATTATTAACTATTATTATTATGGAGATATTTCACGTCGTGGATGGCAACAGCTCATTTGTTTTGGTTTGTTGTCCGGAATTACTTTTGTTTTGGTATTCGAAAATGAGGTTTCTAAGAACATTTTACTTATTAAATTTTTTAAATGACAACTCCTTGCTGTGCTGTTGGTTTTTCAAGACATTGATTAAAGAAAGCTTTCATATAGAAAGAAAAGTTTCCTTTATATCGGTCGTTTTGAGAGTGAAACCGAAGCAAGCAATACGAAATAGAAAATCTAAATAGAAAAACGAAAACAAGAGCATTACGTCATATGATACATTCTCATTATGCATATTTTTATGATATAAATCACGTGACTTGTAACAAAGCCACGTGATTAATGAAGGTCACCTTTTAAACTAACAAATACTCAGTCCATTCCATTTAAAGTATCTAGAAAGGATCCATATGTGGATCACGCAATAGGGAGTACCCTATAGGATAACCCATAATGGTTTACCCGAGGAATTGCATCGTGTAACTGCTGAAAAAGTTCTGGGAGCTATTTTAAGATCATTAGATGTCTGGTTCTCTGGATTACAAAACTAGTTTTTCCATGCACTGCGGAGAATTAGCATGAATATTTGATAACGTTAAATAAAAAAAATGGTTAGCTGGTTTTAGAGGTGAACATGTTTTATTTAAATGTAATGAATGGTATAATAAATCAGGTTTTAAAATAAATCATATGCTTGGATTTAAAGGCAAGTAATAATTGTTGGTAACTTAACAGTAAACTATAGTGATAGGTCCGTGGCTCAAGTCATTTGCATATTGTTCTTTTGTATGGATATTTAGGCTCAAATACTACTCTGCCAAATGGATTTGAGCTGAAAATAAAGTATTAAATTCATTAAAAAAATTCAAGCATTAGCTTTAAGTATTAATTTAAGTATTAGATTCAAGTAATAAACCAGTATTATATACAAGTATTAAACGAGTATTAGATTCAAGTATTTTATATTCAAGGATTCGATTCACAATTATAAATAATTTTAATAAGGAGATTCCTTGAATACCCTGGGATATGCTCATTTGTTAAAGCTTTGGATTCCATTACGGAAAGTCCCGACGTCGTCGTTAGAGTATTAGGTCACTTGAAGTTTCATTGGGGGCTAGGTCAATTACTTTACTGCAGTTCCTTTACTGCAGACCGCAGTTCTATATTGCAAGACGTATAGCTACGATAAATATCAGTCTGTAGTAAGAGGATATAAATATTAGGAATTGTTTCTCTAACTGGAAATATGAGAGGCACGAAGAACAGTTTAGTAACTTGGTATTGCAAAGCCAAGTTAGAAAAATATATACCACTACTAACTAAAAACTAAACTAAAGTTTTACGTTATAAGTAGTTACCATTAGTTGAGTGATGGCCGTTTTAAGAGTGCTTATAGAAACAATTAAATTTTTAAACGTCAAAGTACATACACTAAAAAAATTTTCATTGCTAGGAACTTTCTTTCATAAAATCACTTAATTGTATAACTGTGTCATCCCACCTCTCTCTACTTATATATTTTTTATATTTCTTTTTCTTCCATTGTTTCACTGGCCACATGACAACAACAACTTAATTGTAAAATTGCAGTCTCAATAGAGACGTATTAACCAAACTATTTAAACTTCACCAATTTCTAAAGAAGGTATAAAAAGTTTTGCTAAATATCTTTTAGAGAAAAGTATTTCTTACAAAAAAAATACCTTCATAGTTTTAGTCCTTTTTTATTAAAGCTTCAAAGTTGTTGGTTATTAAAAACTATTGAAATGTGATGTGTAAAAAGCTAAAGTGGATTTTTATTAATCTTTGACATATTTCACAGTTAATGAAAAACAATTTTCACATAAAGCTTTTTTATTGACAGTAAAGTTGTTTGTTTTTTAAAAAAAAACTTAATTTTTAATACTACTGACAAGAAATAGTTTTAGAAAAATCAGCAAAATTAATTCTATAATGAACTGAATAGTGATAAAAAAAATAGAACGACTTAAGCTACGTTTACAATTTTCTATTGACATTAATTTAATTGCTTTTGTTTAAAAAAAAAGAGTTTATAACGCCATGAAAGAACAATTTATTTAAATGTCAATTACATTACAGAATTCCACAAGGTTATTGTTTATTTTTAAACTTTGTGAGAAATGCAAGCACATAATAGCGATTAAACTATTAATATATTTAAATATTAATTAGATAGTTTTAACTTCTTTCGTAAGAACAAATATTTTTCAAATTTTTTTGCGACTTTAACACAATTTTTTGATTGAAATTAAATATTAGATGTTCACGAAGTGGTCCTTCTTTCCAAAACAAATGGTAAAAAATAGTTTTAATTAGACCCAACTATGCATTCCAACTTTTGAGAATGGTTATTTTACCTGTTTTGTTAGACTATTTTACTTTTTTTACTAATTATCAGTTACTAGCTTTATAAACCCGGCGTTGCACGGGAGTACCTTCAGTAAAGGTGACTTGAATATAAAGTAAACTTTTATTTTATGACAATAGATTCCCCTCCCCACTGATCAGCAAACCATCATAATATTATTAACCTTCCTTTCTGACGTCAGCATTATTTTTTAAATGAGATTTCTAACTGGACATCGTCTCTTCTAGGAGGTTTGAGGGATTCTTCTTAGAACCTGTGAAAATCCAAACTGTGCAGAGCTAGAATAGTTATCTCCATTTCAGTCCCGGGACATTTTGGGTAGCAAATATCTCCCAATCATATACAACATGTCCCACAATAAATTCTCAGGCTTCCTTAGACATTGTATGTACCATACCTGACCAAAGACGGAGAAGGCAACAGACTTGCAAAACAGACAGTACAAACTTTCCATTACACAAAACATCAGTATTCCTCCATTTTTTGAAATTTTTAACATTAAATCTAGTTGAGTAGATCTGATTAAGCATTAAAAATCAAACACTTTAATTAAATAAAAATGCAAATAATTATATTTACATTTAAATCTTACATATTAAACTCACATACGTTTTCGTACTTTTACCTAATTTTCTATTTGGCTGAAATTTCTTTCAAATTAAAAATTTCCAACGATTATATGCTTACAACAATGCGCAAAGCTATTCCTGTAGAAATGTCGGCTCACGTTTTTCCCTCCTAGACCCGTTTGGGTTGGAATTTAAAAAAAAATCGCATATTAAATAACGCCTTTAGTAGTACGAAAGGAATGTGCTCCTGTAACACACTGGTAAAATTACTGTTTAAGTCATCTGTGTCAAATATTAGATTTAACTATGTTAAAATACTAACTGATGAACAAGCGGTTTTCAGTGAGTTTATTAAAGACCATAATTAATTATTAAAACAATAATAAAAATACACAATTATTTATAATTATTTCAGAAATTAAATAAACTCATATTTAAATATAAATACAAAATCCACCCTATTGAAAGCTTCTTATTTTCTTTCATATCACAATATTGACTGAAAAAACTTCCTAACAATATTTCACGATTTCATTTCTATCTATTGAAAAAATAATTACTTTTCTATGAAAAAAAATGAATTTTGCTGAAACTCTTGCTACAAGGAATGCTTCATCCAAACACTTACGCAAATTGAAATCTTACACTAAAAATAGAAACACACTTGCAAATATTATTATCTAACCAATCCTATTTTACTCATCCAAACCGCGTTAATTTAAAATATTTCAGAGATAAAGAACACTGAAAAATTATCAATTCCTTTTTTTTTCTCTACTCTTAATCAATCATAAAGGGATGACGTACTTTAATTAAATTTTACGCTGGGGGTTTCTTGCTTTTATTTAATAACAAACAAGGAATAGAATTCAATATACCAGGACGACATTGCAAAGAACCTGCAAATTAATTTTATTGTTAATAGAATTTCTTTGAAAACCTCATTTGTATATTTGAATTGGTTCTTTTTTTTTATCTTGTAAAATATTATGAAATGAAAGATAAAGAGTTTAAGACACATATTTTCCACAATAAAAATGTGTTTCAAATACAAATATTTCATTCTTTAACAAGAAGTTTTTTGTGTTAGTTAATACATTTAATAACCTTAAAGATATTTATTATTTGGTATGTGTTATAGAATATTTACTATTAAAATTGTCTGTACCATGAATCAAACTATTGTATGTCAATAGTTTATCTTCTTAACTTACTTTATTATTACTTCCCTTAATTAAACTGTCCATGCATACTTTGTTCAGAGTTTATTTAAATTAATGGACAGTTTGAAAGATGATGCAGTGAAAATAAATTATCATTATCTATAACTTAGTAGAAAAAGATCCAATGCCTCATGTTATAACATATACATCAGCTCTTTTTATCAATGAACAGATATAATAACTAGAAAGTTTACGCGTTTCTGCCGAGATGTTAAACACTTTGTTCCAAATTATTAAGTTACTTATTTTACAATAAAATGATCAAAAATATAAATAAAATAATTTAACAAAAATACATAAACAAAACAAGGAGCATCTTAGTTTTAATTAAACTGTATTTTTAACATTTAAAAACATAAATATTATGGATATTAATCTGAAAATGCAATAGTTTCAGAAAGACGCACTTTATCATATATGTTTTAAAATACTTAGTTAATAACATTTGAATTAATTTTGTCGAATGGATTTTTAAAAAAGTTTAGTTTTCTGATCGTTAGTAATAAATTTTGAAATAATATCATTTTTGTCCTTAACTTTAAGTTAGTTCGATTTGTATTGATAAGACAAAATCCATTAAATATTACTTTAAATGCCTGAAAGAATCTAACTATATATCTATTTATAATTTTTTTTGTTCATCAATATTTTAACTTGCAGTAAAATCTGTTTTTTAAGTAATATTGTTTCTAAAACATAAATTGTCAGCAAGATTGTTTGCCGATATTATTTATTTTAAATTTAAAATTAATTACTATGCATTAACCAAAACTAAAAAGAAAAGATCATAAAAGAGCTCTAGCAATAGTTTTAATCATAATAATCAGCAAAAACTTTTAAGATTTTAATCAGCAATAAATTTAATTCAATTCATAAAATTAAATAACGTATTTGCGTTTTCTATTTCAATTTGGATATTCATTCAGATTTATAATTAAAAATAATTTTAGTAATTACTAAGAGTGAATCACTACTTTCAATAATAAGAACACTTCAAAAGTGTTCCAGGAAATATACACATCAAATATACATTAATATAATTTCAATAACTTACCCCAAACAATAAGAAAGACCCTTTCTCATTTTTTTTCGGTGAATTTAATAATCGTACATTACGAGAGCACTTTTGAAACTTCCCACAAATTAAGTAACTATTTCTCCTCGAGCAATGGCAACACTCAAAATGAAAATGCAGCGTCGAATAAACGAAAGACGAATTTAAATTTCTTTTATTCATTCAATCCCACTTAAAAGAGGACTGCTTTAAGCCCTATTGATTAAAACTCCCCGCTCCATTCAAAATACAAAAAAAAATCATAAATAGGTTCGTGATTCTGAATGGGAAGGAAATCTCTAACAAAAGATGTAAATTTTCAATCTTTTGTAAAAATCATTACGCATTTTCATCTTCATCTTTAATTCCTTGAGGTACGCATAAGAAGATGAAAATTTCGCATTATGAAGATGGGCAATCTCTCCGATAACATGCCATAATGATGCTTTTGATGGGATATCTCAATTTTAATTCCCCCTTTAGGGCAAGTTATTGTTGAATAACATATCTAATCGAATGTATTATAGTTTGAGCTTAGGGGTTGCTAAAAAAATATTGGCGAATGAAATAGAGATTTAACTCTATTTTTAAATAAATGTTTTAAATGAATCGGTGAATGGTTTTTTTTTCTTTTTTCCTACTTCTTTCTTATTTATGTTTCCTTCCTTTGATTTTCTTTCTTTCAATTATCATTAACATTTTAAGGTTTTAGATTTCTTGGTATTAACGAAAGAATATTTAAATATTCCATATTTCTGACATGTTAGTAAAAGTCGTTGAAGATTATTATGAACATTAAAAAATTCCAAACTTTACCAATAATTTTTAAACTTGTAATTATTTAAGTCTATAATCGATTTAACCACATCGATTGTAAAAATAAGTTACAAGTGCAAAAAAAAATTACATACTGAGAGAATTATGTAAAAATCTTAGCATTAATTTAAAAGTGATTATGTTACTTTTTTAATTAAACCAAATTAGTTGTTTTATAACTATTTTATTATCTTAACAAAAAAAACACTTCATATCCTATGACATGTATAGCATAAAAACTAACATTTTCAAATATATTTTCGATTATAATATAGCGAGAAATATATTCAGAAAGGCCACACATTTTATTGAAGTAATATGCTTTTTTTCGTCGACTTAATTTTTAAATTTAGAATGTTTTTTTATATATTGTTTTGGGAAACTCCTGTACCAAATTTGAATTCCATTGCTCTTTTATTTCGAGTTGTAAAGTGGTTTCAGACCGCAAGACAGAAGGACCAATATTGGAAAACCACTTTTTTAAAATCATCACCCTCCAAAGCGTGTAGAAAACAAAAAATCTCCAATTTTGATTTTAGACCTCATCGCAATACTTTCATTGCCTTTTATTTCTTGTTAGGGTTTCGAAAGTAAAAATTTCATTCTATTTTTAATATGACCTCCTTTATAATAAAATTACTCAGTTTTTTTTTATATTACAAGTATTATATTTTATTATACCACGCCACACTCGATTTGTCCCTTCTTTGTGATGTTATTCGCAAACAAATTCACTTAACTTTTTCCCCGAACAAGTTTTTTACGGTCTTTGACATTCAGTGTAGCGTTATCTGTTCTTCTAAGTCATGTTTTGACAAGAGCATAAGCTTGTCGCCTTTAGCTTAATCTATTAGATGTTGACGGCTCTCCTGTTGACTAAAAGAGACAGGTTCCAAAAGTAATTGATGACAAAGCCCAAAAGTTTCGTTGAGAAAAAATTGGAAGAGTTTGGTAGCATTAAGCAAATGCTGCTATTCGAAATTTTTTAAAAATAAGTAAAAAATCTCTCTTTGCTTTTCAGTTTCACTAAACAAATGAATTTATTATTTTTGTATATCCGTCCTATGAAAAAGCATTTTTATTTTATTTACAGAGTAATCTATCATTTATCCTGAGTATATTAATAAAAAATGGCGAGGAATGTAAAAAAAAATCATTAGTCTCTATTTTGTATTATCATTGTATACCTTAATGCCGATGGAAATAAATTTTGATCAAATGCTATTAAATAAACATATTACTTAAAATTGGTTCAAATCATTTAGTTAATGTACTTACTTAGTTATGGTTTCACAACATTAAATTATTTTAAAAACTTCCATTTGATCCTTAAAGTTTTAACAGCCCTTTTTCTAAATATTTTTTCATTAAAACGAGTTTTTAACTGGTTATTTCTTAAGTCTTTTTTTAACTTTTATTCAGTAACGTAAACTAAGTATTCAAATATTCCATCACAGGTTACGAATTAAAAAACTAAAATAGTATTTTTTCTTTATTTTTTCCACTATGGTGAGTTATTGTACTTAATCTGCAAAATTTTAAATTATACAAACGACTTTGTTAGCTTTCAAATATAGTTATAAACAATTCCTATTTGGAAAAGATAAAAATTGTGCAAATGTTGTTTTGAAAAGTTGATAATATTAAAGTTAGTTTAAGAATATTAAAAATAGCATGAATAGATAATTAATGACTAATCAACAAATAATATAATACAAAGTTGAATATATAATAGAATTTGAAATGTATAGGTTAACTGAACTTCCTACCTTTACAATAATTTTGAGAAAGAAAAATAAATTTTTACAAAAAAAAAACATTCTGTCTCTATAATAAAAAAAATTTCAGAAAAGTTTTGTTAAATTTAAATGTAAATAAATTATTGGAATTAACTAACTAAATAACTTTCATCATTATTTGTAATGAAAAGAAACTTTTTTTCTGCACATTTTCTAATGAAATACATAGTTAATTATTTATTATGTACGAATAAATGTTTGAATGAGTACAAAAACAAAGACCATAAAAATATAACTATAAATATTACTGTTGTGTGATGTATGAACGAATAATAAAAATCTTTACACTATTCATAGATCAAACTTTTTATTTGCCAAAACAGAAAATAAATATTTAATTCGTCGAGATTTTTTTTAAAAATAAATCATGGAATTCAATCTTGAAATATTAATTTCTATTAAACCAGACATTCGCAAAAATTATTTTGAAAATAGATTTTAATTTTCTTATTTTTAAATATTATTACGTTAAAAAAAATCAAGGTTAATTCAATGTTACTAATTTTAGAATTGTATTACTCTTCAAATCATTTCAAACGTGCTTAAATTATAATTAAGTTTTAATATTTTATTCAACAAAAAAATTCAAAATAAAGACCGACTCTTATCACCAAATTTCTTAATAATAAATTCTCAGCACATGATTTTTAAAAATTCAATTATGCAAACATTATTAGGTTCTTGAATACTGTCGTTGTGCACAGATAAATGTTTAATTCGGTTTCATAAACAACATCATATGATTTCAGATAAGATAGAATCTATTCTATTTATGAAAGAAGAAAACTCTGATTTAATTTTTATAATATTTGCAATAATTCACCTTGTTTCAGCGTTTCATTTTACTATATTTTTAAACATTAAAACATTCATAAAATATTATGATTAAATTTTAAAAGTTATTTTTACTTCGAATAATTCAAATGTAAAACTTTATTCGAACAGAAAATTCACTTGAAAAACAATCAAGTCTGATTTTACTCCAACTTTGCTTCAATTATTGCTCTTTTAATTAAAACAATGAATTTAAAAGCATTACATATTAAAAATGTGTGTGAATTGAATATTCCAATCAATAAAATTTCTTAACTTCTATAGGTAAGCAGTAGTGAAAAGTAAATTTTTTTCGACACTCAAGTTCATAAAACATGTTTGTTTAGATTGTTAAAAAAAACTATTCATTACTAAAACTGTAAAATGTATTACTTCTTGTACAAAAGAAGTTCTACTAACACTTCTGAATTAAAAATCACAGAACATAAAATAATATAATAATGTTGTCTTCTAAAAATTGGTAGGTATCAGACTTCTGTGTATAATCATCTCTTCTTTCAAACTAAACGGTGTTTTTTTTTTTTTGGGGGGGGGGGGGGGATTTGTATTACACGATGGTAAGACTTCTATAAATAGAGTAAAATGTTTTTATACATAGATATCATAGTTAAAGTATTAGATTGGTAGATCACGTGACCTCCAATGCTAACGACGGTACGCGCATGGAAGCGAGAATAAGAGGGCAAATGGGCCAGTGTTGCCACCACATTAATGAGAAAAATACTACGAAAAAATACCGTTTAATTCAAAAATTACAAAAAAAGACCATAAAAATACTAGCTGCATTTTGGAATCTTTTTAGTGACTTTAAAAAAAAACGTGAAACGTTTTTTTAGTATTTTTATGGTATTTTTTTGTAATTTTAGAATTAAACGGTATTTTTTCGTAGTATTTTTCTCCTTAATGTGGTAGCAACACTGGCCCATTTTCCCTCTTATTCTGGTCTCCATGCGCGTCCCGTCGTTAGCATTGGAGGTCACGTGATCTGTCAATCTAATACTTTAACTATGATATCTATGTTTTTATACTACTTTCGTATGTATATGTTTAAGATGTTAAGTAAAAGTATGAAATTATAATCGTTGTAAGAAAATGTTATTCATTTATGAAAATTTCTACTACAAACCATTTTTCTACCCTAAAAAATAATAATTTTAGCATGATATAATGAAGGAACAAATTTAAGGATTGTATACCAAGAAATGTCAAGAATGCAAAGGGTAGGTGAGTTGCGTTTGGATCAGTAGAAAGTTTTACTCACGTACACATCTTCTGATGGAATGAAGTCACAAGCACCTTCTTTTCTTCCTCTCAATTCGTTCTGGAATTTGTGCCTCACTCTTCTTTCCCATTGTTAAACCTCTTCTATTAAGATTTTCCTTCATCTTTTATAATAAATGTACCCTACCTCACCTACCCTTTTATAAGTTGACGAAAAGTTGTAAATGTTCAGCCCATGAAAGACATTTAAATTTCCAAAAAATAAGGGAGCACGTGAAAGATATATTTCAGTCAGTTTCGAAGTTGTCATAAAATCACCCCGTTTCCTCTCAAACAATAACCCATATCGAGATTTCCCACAAAAAGTCATCCCAACTTCACTTTAAAAATTAAATGTGAATGCGTCTCCTGTATTACCTAGACACTCAAAATGCCAGTGCTCAAATCTCATCATGAAAGTTTAACCACGAAGGTGAGAACGAAAAACAAAGTTGGAGAAATTGTTTAGTTGATCAAATCAATTAAATGCATTACGACAATAACAATGAAAAATGATTATCCAATACATCATTAAAAGGGTTGTAGTAAAGCAAGAAAATCTCGTCGTTACATTTGTAACGAATAGGTACACATGAAAGTCCGAGGATCTGTAACAATGTTAAACAAAATTCCTATCATTTTTTAAGAAATCGACGAAATAAGTTGTCGTTGTTAACGCATCTTTAATCCCTGGATAAATAGACTCATTTGAATAAAGCACATTTATTTTCTAATAAATACTATTAAAATTTTATTATTGGTCTTATTCTGAATCAAATCTTGAAACATTCAAATAATTAACAACCCTTTCCAATTCCATATAATGACATCTCAAGATGTCATGTTATGTAAAACCGATAAATAAGACAATTATTTATGACCACTCTTTTATAATGGTAAACATTTAATGTACATAATACCATAAAATAATTCCTAACAAAAATGAAAATAGTTGTATGATATCCAGAGAAATAGATATTTCATATTAGTAAAATCCCCGGGTAGCATTTATGTGATATTCCAGAACATGCTCTTATATATAAGCCCTTCAAAATAATGACTTGAAGGAAACAACAAAACGATCTATCCATTTAAACGGATATTATACATCTTTTTCTAAATCATTGCTTTTTGGATGTAAAAATTTTCGTTTCTAAATTAAACGAACGTATGTGTAAGCCTTTTTAAGTTACGATGCAGCTAAAAAACATCTTTACTCGAATTAGGGTTGTAAAACATACGTTATTTTTGATGAGTAGTTATTGTTTCATGAAGAATTTGATTTAACGAAAAAGCATTAGATTGGTGTTAAATCTTAGTATCCGTACCGGCGACATTTCGAAGAAGATTATGTTTGAAATATGTCGTTTTATCTTACTATTAACAAGGTTGCCAATATCTTTGTTTGTTTTTAGAAACCCACATGGTAGTTTTTATCCCGCAAATAGTTTCTATAGATAGAATTCGATAACATCAGATGGATTACGTAAAGCGTTGGCAACATTTTCAAACCCACCTAACGTCACCGGTACGTATACTATATTTTCATCTGACAAATCACATGTTGAGGTAAAAAAAAGCTTAATTTAATTAACATGAGAAAAAGCGTGCCACCCTATCACGTAAGAAACAATAAATGGTTCAAAATTTATTATATACATGATGATTCTGTTATATTAAAAAAAGAACCAACCATTATCTAGATATTTGTACAGTTTACTTGTTTATATTTCAAATAAATTAGTTATACCCCATTATATTCCAGCCGCGCATTTATGGCACTCTAGGTCGGGTCGAAAACATCGTAAAACGGGCAGAAAAGGAAAGATATTAAAGCAAATAATACGAATAATTATTATTTATTCGTCATTTTAATATGCTTTGTTATTTTTCCCTTTTCTGTCAGTTTTCCGATGCCAGTTTTCAAACCAACCCAGAGTGCCGTGAATCTCAGGTCTAACATTCTGTCTTCCAATCAATAAATATATTATTTATAGTTAAAATAATTCGACGTACACATTAAACCTTTTAAATAATTGTTAAACTCTTTTTTTCTTAAAATAGTGTTTAAAAATATTGTTTCATGGTTTTTTTTCTGTTTAGACTGTATTTTTGTGTCTGTCAAGTTCAATTTATCTTGTTGTTATCGTGTCCATGTAAAGCTATTTCTATTACAGGGCCAAAAACGTCCAATTTATCTTAACAGGTCCAAATATGCATGTTGTCCTTTCTTTTTCATCCCAACCGAACCATAATTTGGCCGGTCGTTTTAAATGCGCATTATGATACGAGTGTAATTTATGCTTAATAGGAACATAAGGATTTAAGGCATTTCATTGCTGATTAATGGAAGGGTTTGTGCAGAGGAATGCAAAAAATATCAGAGATTTTATTTGGCTTATTACGTTCTCGGAGAAATAATGAAACCATTTATGTCACGAAGGTCTCTTTTTGAACCAAACTCTGGATTCAGGAAGTTCTCCGAATATGTAAACCGTTTAATTAATCCAGAGTATGTTTTATATATTTTTTCAGGATAACTTCAACATAAAACGGAAGTGAAGTGGTCTATTTAGAATACTTCGCGTTTTAAATAAAATGTGTCTCGAGATGAAAAAGAAATATTTGTTATAAAACAACATAGTAAATCAAAGGATTATTTGAAATTCTCTTTCAAAAGCATCAGTAGATAATTGGAAGGATAAATATATCGCCAAAATTCTGAAATAACAATGCATTTGATTTGTTTTCTTCATTTCCTATTTGTGTGTGAGTTTATGTCTTCATTATCGGTCTTTTATTCTTCTTTTGATTTATGCTTTCATTACTTATTGAGATTAAGTTTTGATGCACGAATTGTAAATTCTTAAATTCTTAATGTCAGAATAGAGATCGAAATACACACTTCATTTCTTATTAATGAGATATTTTTTGAATGCTAACTTAATACATCTGTTTTATGTGATCATAATTTATTTTCTTTTTCCTCCTAAGCGGGTAATCTTTATAAATTGGTGTCTTTCTTATGATATTGAGATAGGATCTTCGAATATTTAAATGAGAACTTTAGATTTTAAAAATCTCTTGAATTTTACTTATAAAATAATTCTGAATAAAACAATTACACTTGTAACATCTATAATAATAAAAATGAAGTTGTATATGTATCTATGTTCCGTATAGACTCTTAAACTAGACATCTTTTTGACTCGTAACTTGGTACAAATGCGTAGTTCATACTTAGATTATGATTTTGAACTTTCAGGTTTCAAAATGTCCTATTTTCGGAGAAAATTAGAATTTTCTGAAAAAACTACACCACTTTCGCTCAAATCCGGTCATTTTTTTTCATTTCCTGTTGCCATCGGCTGAAAAAATTAAATTAAACTTTTACGAAAATAATTAAAATTGAAAATGTTTATTTTATTTTGTTGCCATTACCTTCAGAAACTAAATTCATTATTTGAAAAATAATTGACATGTTTCAAGTGACGTAATTCCGCCCGTCACCATTCCCGGATTTTATTATGGGTTTATTTGATGATTTTTCATTGATTTTTCTGTTGACTGCATGTATGCATATTTAAGCAATAAATGTATAGTTAAGCTATTACTGAACTATGATGGTTAATAAAGGCCATCCCACTAGAGCTGCATATTAGGGTTTATGTCTTTATTTTTTCGCCAAATACGTTGCCAAACTCGACAAATTATTAACTAAAACTCGCCAAATGGGCAAAATGTTTTTTTTTTAATAAATAATTCATAAGCTGGTTGGTTTTTCGAAGGTCATTGTGTTAGAGATGTATAATGGGTGTGTATGTAGCTATATCTATTTTCTCGCCAAATTTTTTTTCCCAAAACGCGCCAAATGAGTTCAAAGGTTTTATGTATTTATGAGGGAATTGTGATGACTTTTATGAAGGCATTTTATATCGTATTTTTCATTTTGGAATTTTACGGCAATGAAACGGGATTTTATACTTTATAACGAGCACGAACAATAACATAAGTTTATGATCCTACAACAGTTTATATGGTACAAATACTTGGATCGATTTGATATTTTTTAATCCGTGCGAAGAACGGGTATAAATTTGCTAGTACGGTAATAAACGCAAACTGTAATATTTTGATTTATAATTCAATACAAAGTATCAAACAAAAATATAAATTGTTCCTTGCTGTCATTTTCAGAATGAAATGAAAAATATCATTACACTCACTTTCTTTCATATTCATTTAGCAGAGCAATGTGCGGTTTCACCGGATACCATCTATCACCCTTCAAAATGAATCACTAAATGCAAAAAGGGATCAAATCAACAGAATGATTTTCATACACGCTTCTTTTTTTGCTAAAATTTTGAAAGGAAGAAGCCTATTGGGAAATTTTCCGATGTACGAGTTATTTTTACATTGAGCAATTCAAATGAATTGTTCGATAAGTGAAACACGTAAGATGCAACCCATAAGAAGAGCATAAATTTAAATAAAGTAAGAATCT